>JANTPZ010150462.1:0-10307 GCA_025593235.1 Vachellia pachyceras | reverse complement strand
GTATTTAAATCAACCCTAAGGGGTTGGCCAATCCGCTCCCCCAACCTTTCCATGCAGTGACTGTTGTAAAAATGCATTGGAATATGGGGAATACGACCCAGGTGACAATACGCCTCACTTGGTTCTTGAATGAATCAAAGTAAGATGTCCATCTTTAGACTAAGACAATGTTTAAAATTAAATAACCCAGGCCCCTGTATAGAACGTTCCTACTATAATGATGCTTCCATTGTTCTTGGCTAGCAAATTTCACCATGAAATAATTGTTTAGTAAATCTATTAAATCAAATACAAATACAAATATGCCCCATAGCTTGATGAGATGGGATTTAAGCAAATATAGATTGAACCTTCTCCCAAACACTGTAATAATCAAGGAGAAATTATAAGGCTCACACCATTCATTATATTCCTCATGAGATATAAAAACCACTGGGTATATCTTTTTAGGTACTTTATCTCGTCTGTTAGTTCAGGCATTTTCTAGAAAATGTCCTCGTCTTCAAATAGTAGATCATCTGTTTGGTCAACACATTTACGTTTTATATGACGTTGCTAGAGTTTTTCCATTTGATGCCTTATTTTGTTTACCTAAGTCTTGTTATTTTTCCTCCATTAAATCATCCATGATCTCTTAAGGCACTTTCTCCATTTTCTTCTCTTTGTTCCGACCATCCCCTTCTAATTCTGGTAGTCGGTTCGACGGTGTTTTGCGTTGACCTATGTCCTCAGTGCACTCACAAAGCCTTGGCTCAAAACCCAAGAGAGAGAGAAATAGGTTACCAACTCTAAGTGGATAGAGAATACGGAAGAAGTGTTAGCCCGGCCACTCTTTAGGAATTTAGAAAAATGACAAGTACTGATCCATCCATATGAAAAAATTGAACATATATCCATGTGTCATTGAAGAATTTGACATAAAACATATAAATTTTGTCCAAATTAAAATAAGTAAATTGTTATAGTTTATTGAAATAAATAATCATAGGATTGAATTTGTCTCAAGTAAAAAAATTATAATAATCGACTTGTTTTGAATTAAAAATAAGGGATTTTGTGTCATGATGAGCATTTATCTATCTCAGAATATTCATTAATGTCATGCCTCAAGTATAAAAAAATTGTTTTACCGTTGCTCTTTGATCAATGGATATTAACATTTATGGTTAACTCCATGTTGATCTTGCATTTAAGAGCATTTTTGTGTAACTTAATACCATGAAGTTCGAAAATTAACTTTGAACAATCACACCTCTAATTTTTATTTTACCCAAACACATGGCATGCCCTTCTAACTAGATATTTATCAAGTAAAAAGAAATTGTTCCCCATGCTAAAGATCAACCCTTCCTCTTGTTCTTTTTCCTTTCCTTTCCTCTTTTTTATGAAGTTCAACATGTTCATAAACAATTACATGACCCGACAACTGCATTTCGTTACAGATCCTCTTGCAGAAACAATGGCGGTTCCACAAACTAGACAAGTTGACAGCCCCTTCAACCATCTTCATTGGCCTTGGTCTTTGTTGCCCCGTTCACTTTTTTTTTTTTTATAAACCATCTGGTATCCTGGGTTCATTGCCCGCCCCAGACTAATCTGGACCCCCCGCGAGGAAACCTTACGGTGGTGCAAGGTACCGATGGGATAACCTCTTTGAGGTTGCGTTAATTATCACGTCTGTCACTCCCCAGGATTCGAACCCTCGCCCTAAGGAATGCTGGTAGTAGCCCTTGCCCCATTCACTTATCTACACACCAAGCTGCATGCACCTCTCAACCAAGGGTGTGCAACAACATGTAGTCCGGTCGAGTCTGATTCAATTCCAAAGAGGTGGTTCAGTATGGTCCAAATAAATAATAATGAAATCGATCTGCACTTGACTGGTCAAGTTAGACTGGGTTTAGGACCAAGTGCTCAACCAGTCCCCAAATTATTTTCACTTATGGATTCTTTGAATTTTTATGTTAATAATAATACTTAAATGCCGAACATCATTGATTTCTACTTAAATTTTAATGTTTTAGGGTGTATTTTATATGATTTTAGATTTTTTTTCTATGTTAATTTGTATTATTAGATTACAATTTTGCCTCTTGTACATTGTTAAGGGAGGAAAAAATCATTGAGATTTCCTAACTGTCTGGACTAGTAGAGGCAATCCATGTGGACCCGGACAGTCTAGGTGGACTAGTCCAATCCAACCCAACTTCAGACTAGTGCTAGATTGAAGAAGAGCTCGGATTGTCTTATACAGCATGAGGTCTATATTGGACGACCAAATCTCAAGTTGGGTATCAACTGGGTCCCATGTGCTTCAACACCATTACTCCAAGCTCCTATCAAGCATATTGCTAATTTCTCCCACCAGAAGATCAGCGCAAGCCTCTTCACCCGTCTCATGAGACCTTGAACTCTCAACCAACTGATAATGACAATTAGTGCAGGTTGTGATATTTTTTAATTAATGAATTCCGCTAGCAAGCTAGTAAATAACTTTTGACAACATTGCAAGTTCAGCTTTAAATCATCATCGATAAATTTTTCCATTTTACTCATGATTTTCTTTTTTTTTTAGTGTTTTTACTCATGATTTTCTAGTTGGTAAATCATGTGACGCCTTAAACAATATTATGCCATATGTTTTAATAAAAAGTGGTTTAAGTTTATTATTTCCCCTTGAGCTTTTTTCTTCCTAATGCACAGTGAGCACCCAAAAGTCAAATGTGATGGAATGTTGCATTAAACGACGGTTATTTCAATTATTACTTGACTAAAAACCTACCAAAGATATCCCAAAAAATTACAAATTGGTACCTTACTAAGAAAATTAACACTCATTAAGGGCTTGTTTGGAAACGAGGTTTGAAACCTAGGTTTCACAGAATCCGAGGTAAAAACTAGATTTTGAAAAGTGATTTATATTTGGGAAGCTATAGCTTTTACGGATTTCGAGGCAAAAAAGTGGGTAGGAAAGAGGAAAGTAAGAAAGAGATAGAGAGAAAAAGTAAGAAAGAGAAAAGAAGAAAAAAGTATGAAAGAAAAAGTAGGAAAGAGAAAATCTAGGTTTGAAACCTAGGTTTTTGGCAACCAGGTTGCCAAACGAGCCCTAAGTTTAAAAAGTACAAGTACACGGAAAATCACTTATGTTATTTTTTGGGCTTGTGTGGGAACATTATGGAGAAATGCTTTTACATAAGTCAAGACAAATATGTTAAGAAAATTATCTTATTTTACAGAAAAACATTATTCAACGGGCTTTTGGAGCTATCAAACGTGTTGCCAAACAGGGCACTTATCCATGTAAAAAACCAAAATATCTTTTAATCTGACTACCAAGTGACCCAACACCTCATTGGTGATAGCATCGATTAGTAATTAAAAAATATATTATTTAATTTTTACACACAATTTACAAGTCAACTTTTGAGATTTACAAATCCTTAAGAAATTTACAACCCAACTAATGTACTTGTTATTATGTGAATGAGGTGAAAACTTGATAATGCCTTGTTTGTTATTCTTAATGGCCATCACATTGCAGTAAATATGAAAACAACAGTTGTTATTCACCTCAAATTTGGGGGTGTTAAATTTTTTGTCAGTGGTGAAAACCCATCAATGCCCTAATTATTATTGTTATGGGTTCCTACATTGTATGGAATGCCAAAAGAAGAGTTGGTATTTAATCCAACACTAATGCCCTGTTTGGTATGATGGAATTGGGCATATGAAAATAGAAATGGAGCCCAGTTCCATCATACAAACATGTTTGGTAGGATGGAAATGGAATCCAATCCATTTCAATATCCACCAAACCTCAGTTTTACAATTCCATCCATCAACCTCAGTTTTGCAATTTCAGGTCCATGGAATCCATTTTTGCCTTTGCACATCCCGTTCGTCGTCTTCGACCATGATGGCACCGGCGAGCATGACGGCGAGCACCTCCGACCAGGATGATGACGGCACCGGCGAGCATGACGGCGATGGCTTCGTCTTCGACCAAGACGAAGATGACGAGGAAGACGACGACCTCCAACGACAAAGACGGTGACGAAGGCGAAGGCGAAGAGGAGACGTGATTTTTTGTTTTTTTATTTTTAAATATAAAAGGGCATTTTAGTCTTTTATATAAAAATGAGATTTCATTTTCATGACATACCAAACGTACTTGTAAAACTCATATCCACATCCATCTCCATATCTATATTCATTTCCATCAAAATTAATTTCAGTGTTCCAAACGAGGCATAAGAATGTTACATCTATTAAATGGTTGCTACTTTGTTTGACTCGATCCTTTCTTAAGGCATTGTTTTGGTTGGGGCGGTTCTGTGGGGAGGGTAAAGTAGGTTATGGGTGTGATGGGGATAAAGCTGGAAAAAAAGGGGTTCAACCCAATTAGGCATGTTCAAGTCAAAGGTTGAGCTTATGATTTAGTGTCAAAAAAAGATGTGGGTCTAAAAGGGTCGCCTCTTTAGACTTGTCAAATTATTTTTTTATTTTTATTTTAGACATTTTTTATTTTTTCTATATTTGCTTTCCATTTTTATAAATAAATCATTTTAAATTAAATATTTATTTTTAAATATGTTTTCTTAGTAATTATATGCCCTATAAAAATATAAAAATGTGAAAAGAATAAAATGTTAAAACACACTTTTTCTTATTGTTTATCTAATACATTATATTATAACAACTCTATATTTTTCTTCAAATTTTATAAGAAATCATATATATTTTCACTTCTCAAATCCTTATTATTTCAATTTCAATATTAAATTTGTTATATTATTTTTCACATACTAGCTATTTTTTAAAGATCAAGTTAAAAATCTATTGCTTAAATTTGATCTATTTTTAAAAAATAAAAATATGTTAACAATGCCCAAACCCTCACTCCGTGGAAGTCTCCGGTGTGCTTGCGGCTTGCAGTCTGCTTTCCTCGGTCCTTTCTGCCTCGACGAGTACTTTCTCAATCCCTCTCCAATCTCCAATATCCAATCTCCCTCTCCTCCCTCCCAAGTCCTCAGGTCAGTCCTCAACCTAATCGCTCTTCTAGCCTCCCTTCTCCTCCTCACTGTACAGTTCTCACTCCTAATTTATGAAATTAATCCAAACTTGTTTGACTTTACTAATCTGGTCTTACTCAGTTTCTGTAATTGTGAAAGAGCAACCTCCAATTTTTCCGAAGGTATACTTTCTGATCTACATTCGATTATTTCCTCACTTATTAGCTGATTGAAAGTAATTGATTCATTGTTGAATTCGTGGGCGTGGTTGCTTTTTGAATGTAGGCTGACTTATTCATTATCAATAGTTTGGTTTGTGTTTGGGTCTGAGTTAGTCTAATATTTACGACTTCACGATTCGTTGGTTACTGTTGTTCAGATGTAATATGCAGATTTTTAATTGATCTTGCTGCTTTCTTTCACATGTTGTTTCAACAGTCTCAACTCTGTAATATTCTACATCGGTGTCGGTAGTTCTTGATCTGTAATTCTTAGAATTTATATTTGGGTTGAGCCTTTAGCATAAGTGGTATGTAAACAAATGTTTGAGTTTATCGCAACACATGCTTTTGTGGTCATTGATAATGCTTATTTGTAGATGTGGTGCATCCTATTTTATGACTACATATTTACTATCCTGTTATGTATGTTTACTACGCTACGTACCTTTTAAGAAATTTTATTATTAATCATACGACTTGTCGCCAACCAAAACAGTAACATTTTAAAAATAGAGATAGAACCAAAGCATCGTAAGGCTTATGAAATTATGCACTTGGCAAAGCCTAGGTTTAGATCTACATATAATTGGCGGTTTATGCAAGGACCAACTAATTAATTTTTCCTTTAAGTTGTTAAGAGATTTAATTCAGGGGAAAGGGTTTTGAGAAAATCGATACAAGATCTCTAGTTTATTTCTGTTACCTATATGAGCATTTTTGACAATGCATATGGAGAACACCCTTAAGAACCAGCAAAAGTATTGTACTCTAGCTTCCAAACGTGAAAGCTAGTTGATATCTGATTACAATCACGCTCAACCCTAAACCTTGGTTTAACTGTTCTTTTGATCAAACTTCGTTTACTTTCTTCCATTACCTACTGAGTTGGATTTCTCTTCTGCAATTATCTTCAGCAAAACCAAGCATGCCCTTAGGCCTTAGCATAGGTATATTAAATTATTTCCACAAACACATAATTTCTTTACTCCCGCCTTTGGCCCATTCAGGATTTTATGCCTGTTGGCACTTTTAAACCCTCGCCTCTTCTCATCAGTGCCATTTAATTTCTCATCATATGTTTCAATAACTAAATAAGCCAAACTACCACTAATAAAAGAAAAATGTAAATCTGAATCTGCGCTCCTGGAGAAAGAAGGGACTGGAAAAACTGATATAAAGAAAAGTTATCATATTTGTGTGTGCTTTGGGAGTTTGCAGAGAACATGATTAATAATATTTTTGGATTTAGAAATTTTGTAGCTCTAACCCTTGGCTTTGCCAAGTGCATAATTTCATAACCCTTATAATGTTTTGGTTCTATCTTAATTTTTAAAATGCTCCTGTCTTGGTTGATGACAAGTGGTATGGTTCATAATAAAATTTCTTGCCTTGCAAAATTCTAGTCCCTTTAAAAAGGTAAAGAAGTGTGCTAAACATACGTATTTTTTGTTTGTAGGTTCAAATTATTCGGATGTCACCTTCACCAATACATCAAATTTACATGCGCGGTTGGGTTATTTTGTTTTACATTCTCCACATCACGATCAAGGTCCCAACCCTCTGCTTCGGAAATGTGTCAGTATCCAAGAATATCCTCACCTATGTTTAATTGTTATTACTTTTACCCCTGCAAATCAGTAGTGTGTCTTTGTTAAATTATCACTCAAACATAGAGGTCAACTGATAGGGATGAGAACAAAATTTTGAGAGCTGGGGAAGAGCTCTGGAGAGAGAGCTTGCCTTTAAATGGTGGCTCCCGCCTTTATCAACTACAAGATCTGAAGCCCCAAACATGGTATGAAGTGAAGATATCATATCCTGCTTCTGTATGTATAATGTCTTTTCTGTCAGTTGTTTGCTGTGGATCCTTCTCTGGAAACTGACAAAGACTAATTAAAATACCAGATACCCGCCAGCTTTGCCATACGACTGGAGAAAGATACGATGCTGAACAATAACAGAAGATTACTCAACACTGAAAAGCTAATCTTCAAGACCGAGAGCAATCTGGTTGTACATGTCACTCTAAACGAAACTGTGATTGCTTTAGATGATTTTTGTTGTTACATTATGTTCTGAAAGCATTGGCGTTATTCAGGATAAAATACACGTGTTGGTAACTGTGGAGCCACAGGGGATTGTTGCGATACCTCATGTACCTGATAGGCCATTCATCATCTTCAATATAGGTAATTTAGCTGAAATGTTGTATACCATGCTAAATTATTTTCTTGTTGTATACCATACTAATTTCCCTGTCAGAGATTCTTGTGTTCGTCATTAGATTCTTGTTGTATAATATTCCCCTTTAGATTTAGCTGAAATGTTTTTACTTTCCAGTTCTGTTTTTGGTGCAACTTTTGGTCTGAGTTCATTGAGTTGAATATATTATGCATTTGAAATGCATCTCTCATTTTAGCGTCAGACATTTCTCACTGGGTCTAATTCTTTTTCCCTTTTGGCATGAGATGACAGTTTGTGATGAGCTATTATTGGGCATACCCCAACAAGCGTGGTGGGTAGTTTTATTGGCCATAATGTGTCTGGGAATTGCATTCTCCATTCCTTTTCTCCTTTCACCATATTTGTTACCAAAGAATCAAAGCGTATTGTCCACCGATGGCATTTCAAAAACTTCTTGACAAGCTGTCGAAGAAGCAAGAGAACGTTGGAGCACCCTCTCATGACATTAAATAAGTTATAATATGTGGATTTTACTGAGTAGCAAATGGCATTGTTCTAATCTTGATCTATTGCTCTATGATGCATATGATTGGATGTAATCAAACAATTTTGTTTTCTCAATTTCCTTTTATTTGCTTTATGAGATAATTTAATTATTTTCTAATATCAGGTCTACATCATTTAAGTCTTGGAAATGAGCTCCAAGAAATAACAATAAAAATCTTGAATCAAAGATTAAAAAAAAAAATCTAATTATAATGATGAACAAAATACGTATCCTCGGAGTGAGAAAAACGGCGAGTGAGTTAACTAGGCGCGCGCGCACGTAAATATTTTTAACAAATATAGTAGGGTGATAAAGGTAGTAACCCTTCCTCTTGCTGTTTGTAATAAGTAAACTTTATTTAATTAATTTAAAATAGGGATAACTGATATGAGTATGCTGGAATGAGTATGTAGTCATACAAGAGTTAATATGATTTGAAACAATGAAATTTGTGGAGGAATTGTGATAAACATTGATGAGATTGAAGAAAAAATGGTGAAGAATTGTTTGATGTGGTTCAAATATGTGCAAAGAAGGCCTTTTGAAATAACACTATGGAGGGTGGATCCAACACTGTGAAGTCGTATGAGAAGTAATAGAGGAAAATTGAAGCACACTCTTAAAGGAGTTATAGAAAGAAATCATTTCGTTAATAATTTATTTGAGAATATGGTTTATGATAGATCACAATGACATTATTTGATCCATATAAATAACCCCACTTAGTGGGATCATACTTTGTTGTTATTGTAATTAATGTTTAAACGTGGCTTCCTACATTTATGAGTTTGGGGTATCAATTGCCCCTTCCTAGCTGGCCCTCAATTTCGGAACTCTTTCAAATGTTCTTTTTGTATTTATTTTGATCATTGAATTCTATATAAAATGAGTTACATTTTGACATGTTATAAAAAAAAAGGTTGTTTTCAATTTTTAAAAAATAGAGACTTTAAAGTTGAAAGTGAGGTTTATGCCTTTCAATATGTTTATCTTTAAAAAAAATCATAAATTGAAAACCTAATTATTTTTTACCCATAAGATATCAAAATATCACTTATTTTATATATAATCTAATTATTCAAAGAAACACGGAAAAAAATTTTAGAAAGGGCCTAAAATTGAGAGAAAACTGTGAAGGGCCATTTGACACCCTTTCCTATATCTTCCCCAGAAAAACCAAGTTTAGTATAGCCGTATAGGTAAAGTTAGAAGGTACTTTCAATTTAGGATAAATAAATTTAATAAGTTTACTATTATTTATTGATCTTGATTATTTTGTAAACAGGTCAGTTATCTACTTCTTTGTGTGTGTTTTTAAAATCCGTTAGGATAAAGGAGTTACGGTTTACGAAATGATTTTACAGATTTCAAGATAATTTTATCTCGACTTGTATAAATATTTAGATATAAAGAATTCCTAAACAACCACTTTATTTACTAAGATAAGACCTTGGTTTGATTAATAGGCGAAAAGACCTACTAACATAAATTGAATGTGAAAATATTTGGTAATTATTAATAATTATTGCATCATGCGAGTACCTTTTATATTTATGACAAAAATGTTTTATATTTTTTTTTGGATCAACACAAAATTATCTTATATTTAAGATCATACTATTTATTTGTAATTACATAAATTGCCAATACATTCAGAAGTAAAAGGACCCAGATCAAACGCCATAAATAATTAAATACCTTACCCGATGTTCCAAGTAAAAAAAAAAAAAAGGTGCTCGCGCACACACAAACACGCAAATTAAAGCCGCGATTCAATGCTGGTGTCTCCAATGGAGTCCAACACATCGGCAAACAACTGCATGCGATTCTGAGCGTACACGTGTCCTTCCCATCCCCTTTTAACCAATTCCTCGCCTACCTCCACCGCAGCCTTTAACGTCTCCTCAGCGTTCTCGTGGGCCGAATCGACGATACCGAGCTCCACCGCCTGCTTTGCCGTGACCTTAGCGGCTTTCATGACCAATTCACGGCGAGCGGCCGGTGATGCAATCTTGGCCTTGAGAATGGCGATGAACCAAGGTGGAAGGACAAGCTTGATGTCGAGCTCGCTCATGTAGAGAAACCCCCTATCTCTCCTCATCAAGACGTAATCGTGGCTCAAGGCGAGGATACAGCCGGCGGCGGAGGCGTGTCCGGACACGGCAGAGATTGTAGGCATCGGGAGTGAAATCAGATCCGTGACCACCGATCGGAGCAAGGCATCCATGAGGACCTTGCGGTCTTGGTAGGACCCAGCCTGGGCCCAGGCAATATCGTAGCCGTTGGAGAAGAATTTGCCGTGCGCGGTGGTGATAAGGGCGGAGGAGGAGGATGCTTCAGATC
>JANTPZ010150461.1:0-20671 GCA_025593235.1 Vachellia pachyceras | reverse complement strand
TTCTGGTTTGAGTGAGAACAACGTTTTTATATTTAGTATCAATTTACTTAATATTAACAATTTATTTAGTTATATGATATGTGTATACATATTACTTTCTTCAACCATTTGATAATAATTAGGCGATCGTAATCACCCCAAAGTTTATCTGCAAAATGATGAGTTTGAATCGGACAGTGTTTTAATTTTTTCAAGGATGAAGTTTAAGTTGAAATTAGATTCTTCACTTTTTGCCCAAAATCAATCAATGCAAAATGAGTACTTATTAAGAATCTATCTTTACTAATTAAAGTGGAGAGATCCCATTTGTAACAATCTTAGTGTGTGTTTGGGAACTCCATTGGGAGAATGGATTTTGCAGATTCCGAGGCATTTTGTGGATTTCGAGATGGTTTTATGGATTTCAATATGATTTTTATGGATTTCGAGATGGTTTTTACAGATTTCAAGATGGTTTTGTCTCGACTTACGTGCACCGTTTTGACAACGATGTTGCCAAACAAGCACCTAGAAGTTGCTAGTAATCAACTTTGTATTCATTCTTTTGCTCTTTTGCCATATTATTCCAATTTGTGAAAGCCTGTGTTTGCTTTCATAATGAAAGGAAGAGAATGGAGGGAAACTTCAAATCCCATTTGAGTAAAAAGTTTAAATATGATTCTATATATGAAAATATATTTAATGGTAATAAAGATATATAATTAGCCGTAATCTATCAAAAGAATATGTGGTTTGGCTAAACTTCTTTGCTTTATGTGGTTCAATGTATTGGTCATTTCAAAGCTTCCAAAGTTGATTCTACTTCCCTTTTAAATTTGTCATTTCAAATTTGATTCACATTAGAAGTAAATTTTGAATTTAAGAACTAAGGGGACGAACTTTCCTGTAAAACAAGAAAAATATTTACTGTCTAATTATTACTAACAGGAAAAAATCAATATGAATAGGGTCAAAGAGTAAAAAAGTATCCTTATAGTCAGTTGATTTTTTAGAAAATTAAAGAAACTAATTAATGGATATATTTATCTTTTTAAAAAAATAATTTATGATTATAATTCAGTGATGCGTATAAGTATTTTAGAATATATGATATAATTAAATAATTTTTTTAATATATCTAAAAAGTTAAACTTTTATATCAACGCCGAAGGTAGTATATCGATGCTCTGCAGAGCAGCAAAAATCCCTAATATTATTTTTAGTTATATTTAACACATTAATTTTATTTATGCACCATAAATAATATTTTCAACACGAGAAAAATAACAAGGAGAAACCACAAATAAAAATTATTATATTGAATTCAATTAAAAATAACATTAAATGTTAGATTTCAGTGTCACTTGGTAACCTTAATAAAGCATGTCATTAGTATTTTATCATTATTTTTTTTACTATTTAACAGGGATAAGATTGAATTTTTAGACGGAGTTCAAGAGGGTTTGTGAGATTTTCTTTGTATCTAATAGAACATGTTAAAAAAATAGTTTCTATAAAAAAAATAGAACATGTTAAAAAGGTAAAAATCGAAATAGTTTCTATAAAAACATCAAAATAGTACGAATTTTAAAATTTTGATTCCTGAGGTTGACCACATCGTTCGAATGAAGTGAAAGTTGTCAAGAGGGAGAAGAATAGCAAGAGAGGAATGAAATAAATGGGAAGCATTAATTCCCATAAGTGTGCATAATTTCAGCAAAAGTTTCTGTCATGACCATCTCACATAATTAAAATTGGAAAGGTGTAAAAATATACCAATTATAGCAATTTCATTAAATTAGCACAAATGTTTTGTTTAATGTGAAACTAACTTGGCTCAAATTGTTTAATGCGGAACTAATTTGTTCTCCACCTGTATAGCTATATGTTACATTAAAATATATCAATTTATAAATTGAAAAGATTCATTTAAAAAATAATAAATATATCAATTAATTAATTTTATTAATCTCTTAAAAAAAATCAACCACATGTTAAGGATTGAAGGCCGTATTACATTCACTCCAAAGCCTCTTTTTTTTTTTTTTTTGTTAATCTAACGGCTAACGCAGCTCTATCGGCAAGAACCATCCTTTTGTCGGGACTGAGATTGAACGTTTGGATAAATGCAAGTTCTCCCCTAAAATTCATAAACTTGATTATCACTTTCCGTAAGTTTAATTAAACAAGATTGATTAATTATCAATATTATAAACCTCCCCACGTCTTAATTAAATTCAAACACACACCAATTTGATAATACCTGACTAAAATACTACCCATCTTTAATATAAAAGTCAGTTGATTTTCGAAAAAATTAAAGAAAAGTTAAATAAACTTATATATTTATGATTTTTATCCAAATTAATTTTCTTTATTTATAATGTAATGATATACATTATTATTTCAAATATATAATATAATTTAAATAGTTTCTTAACTTCTATAATTTCTCTAAAAGATCAATTTACTTTTAAATTAAGGAATTGGAAGTGATGTATTATTTTACAGAGTTGAGTCCCACCCATGCATGCATTGAGCATGGTGATATATATAATACGGGCCTTTGTTTATGATGTATTATATATGGTGAGGATTTGACCATTTATCATAGCAGAATGAACCTCATAATTGCAAAATCTTAAATCAAGTTTATTTCTTTTTTAAGAAGATATTGACTACTACCCATAAGCAATTTAGTACCTAATTTGCAATTTTTCAATCTCCGCATTCTTTTTTATCAATATCCCTTCATTATACATGTAGTGTTTAATGAATTATGTATATTTGGGGGATAATGTTTAATTAAATATTGAAAAATTGCAAAAAAAGTTTGTTAAGAAATGTATTGCCTAAAGATATTTGAAAAGTTAGGCTCTTGAATGGATGCAACTCGATTATAAGGCGCACAACTATTTTTCAGTTGTGCATTACATAATCTTCAAGTAGATGCAAATGTCTTGTGCTGCATGTATTGTGAAGAAATAATACCCAATAATAAAATTTTAGATGCCTTTCAGCAATAATAAAATTTGTAAAAGGAAATTTTCAACAAATTTTCCTAAAATATCTTGACGAGAGGGAAGTCCATAAAAAAATGAAACTATCACGAGAAGGGGGAGACAATAGAGATGAATAGGCACTTAGAAGCCGCAGGCTGCATTGAGAATGTTCCTCATTCGGTAAAGTGTTTTTAACATTTACGAGTTAAACATGTGAAGGAGATTATCTCGTTTATGAAAAGTACTATTGAACGCACGTTTAGTTTTTCTAAGTGTGAGGTGATATGTAAATAAGAGGATTTGAATTGGAATATATATTGAAGTGAAGATAAAGGGTAAAAAAACTTAAAAAGTGAAGGGTGGCAAGAGCGGACCAAAAAGTGTGGAAGCTATATATATATATATATATATATATTTGTGGAACCAAAATAGGAATAAGAGGCAAATTAACTAAAGTGTGCTTGGATGTATACATTGGCCGTGGGTGTACGTACGTGGTCTCCTTTTGCCATTAATCTTGTTCACACCTTTGATTTGTTTATTGCAAGCAAGCAAACAGAAAAGTTCAAGAGACCTCAAAAATTGACGACAATGGCATCTCAATTCCCTTCTTCCAATAATACCCTTGTTAACTACACTTAATTCCAATATTATATTAATTTATACCCTCTGGCTACCCTTGAAACTATCAGATGCTCGCACATAAAAAGGATGAAAGAAACTTTGTATAAAAGAAAAGCAGCGGAGGGAGAGAGTATCGAAGATATCGTGTAGGCAGTAAAATGAGAGTGAGAGTATAGTAGATGTTAACCTTTGAGGTTTCAACTTTAATTTAATGGTCTCCGAGAATGAGTTTTCTTCAGTTGTTCAAAAGGCAAACACACAGAAAAGTTATGTGTGTGCCTCTGCTGCTTTGTGTGCAGTGCGCATGCAAGAATAAACAAACGCATGCACGCCTTCTTCTTCTTCTTCTTCCTTTTTGGTTTTTGCTTCTTCGGGTGAATAATTCCTCTCTATATTCTTTTAGTGATGTTACATTATTGACATGTAAAGAAAGAAACCAGTGATACAATTCCACTACACCTATCTAGCTAGTGCATTTGAAGTGAGAGAACAAGGATTATTATAGATGTAAAAACTAAGTCATGAACCCTATGTACGTTTATGCTCTCTCTCTCTCTCTCTCTCTCAAACTTTTGTATAGCAACTCTCTGTTGTGTCACTCTCAAGCGATACACACACATATATCAAGGCGTCTGCCTGCGCGTGTGTGGGTGCATGTACGATCACCCAAAGAGAAATATGGGAAGAGACTAGAGAGTAATGAAATAGGACAGCCAAATAAGGAGTGAACATGTTCACGAGTTGGGCAGTTAAAGTCACTTCCGTTTTGTTCTCTCTCAATAATAATAATAGGGCATGTTCATACCTTACTGGTACTAAAGAAGAAGGCACATGGCAACACCATACACACAAACTATATATTGCTGTTTGCAGCCTAACTAGTGGCATAGAAGCTCTCAACAGGTGGGAAGTTATCGTATCACAAATATATTGGGAAGATTTTGTCGCTTTACATTACCCACCCCCCCCCCCCCCCCCAAAAAAAAAAAGGAATGAACATAAATCAGTAATATCATTTATATTCGTGCCTTTAACTGATGCTTATCAAGCTCGAGGCAAGGAATATAATTCGCTCCCTCGTCGTAAGAATGCGTGCAGCTTCTAAAATTGGAGACCAATTTTATCTCACACGTATATCTCACATCACAATATTTTAAATTATATTCAAACATTATATATCTCACCAGTATATGCATGTTAATTGTCTCTTGTAGTTTTGTATATGTGAAAGTTGATTCTTGATGGAATCAAACTTGTATGGCAACCGAATTCCGTATCTCTTGAATAGAAAATGAAGTCCCAACAACAGGAAGGAGCAATCGATCTCTTACACAGAGATTGAGCTTAATATATTGTGAAACAAATTCCTAAAATGGAAAAATATCAATTTAAGACAACAACTTACTCAGAAAAGAAGTAAATCTACAATTATTATATCATCTTATGAGCGACAATGATTAAATAATAATTGATGAATGTCTAAATGAAGAATAATAGATATCTAAGAATACTGCATCACAAATCTTAGCAGCAGTATGAATGGGCTTCAATAATTCAAAGCCTAAACTGGGCTAATGCCAGAGCTTCATGCAGAAGCCAGGTGGCACGATAGATGTTCTCTTGCTCGATAAGCAGTCTGAGAAGGTGTCCACAAGCTGCTCTGCAAGAGATGTTGGATCTTCAATGAAGGTATCGATATATACTTGCACAACCCTAATTTCTTGGGCTGTTGCTCTCAAACTGTACCAAGTCAGAAATTTCTGCCTAAAATTCTTCTCTATATGTCCTTCACACTCTAACCTTCTAATCACCTTCACGTAATACTCAAAATCCCCATCAGAAGAAAAGCCATCTGCATCACACTCCTCCTCAACTTGTTGCCTTTTCCCCCCATTTCTCTTCTTTGATTTGCTTCCATCTTGAGGAGGGCCCTGTCTCTTCCCAGACCCATTTTCTTCATCCTTACCCTTACCATTGGATTTAGACCTTCCCTTTTTTCCTGAACCATCCTTAAGAATTTCCAACTTGCATGGAGTAATGGGAAGGCCTTCCTCTGAGCTACCGGCTAATAAAACACAGTCCCTCCCAGCCTCAGCTGAAGAATTAAGCCCATTATCGGTGATCGTGTCCTCAGTGACTTGATCCTCGGGTGAGTGCTTTTCATCAAGTTTTAACACATCAGAACCAGGATAAGGGCCAGTCTTTCCTACAGCATGTTCCTTGTCTGATAAGGAATCAGCATCTACTGGAAGTCTACCTTCATCTATGTTAGAACAGTTAGTAGGGTCAGTGGATAAAATTCCTGAAGCAAGCTTGTCAGTGTCCTTTTGATCAGTATGATGATTCTCCACTCGTTTATCTGTCCGGTCACAATATGGATTACTGTTATTAGTTTCATCTTCTACTGAAGAAGGATTGGAAAGGCTGCTACAGTTTGTTCCTGGGCTCTGACTTCTTTCTGTTGTTAAGCAGTTGGGTGCTTCTTGCTCGCCTTGCTCAGTCAAAACACGGACTTCACACATGCTCAACTCCCTCGAATGATTGAAGGCAACCACTTTGAAGATGTATTCTGTGGCTGGAATTAGATCCCTGATAGTGAACCTTCTGTCTGGAAGATGCAACGTACAAGTTGAGTCCAAGGGATAGCCCACATCATGCGCTGCACGATGCCACAAGCTGTAACCAACAAGATTTTCCCCAGATGGATTTTCAGAACCCAAAACTACAGTGAGTGATGTTGCAGTGACATCTTCAAATCCCACCATACCTGAAGTGACCAACTTTGTATCTGCAATATTGTCGAGCATGAATAACCAAAGGGAAAAACAATCAACTACATAAAAAAATTTACGTGTGTTTGAGGGGGGCGCAAAAAAGTTAGTACCACATTATGCTTTACCAGTCATTGTTGTATTGAAACCACAAAATAACAGAAAACAAAGCTTAACTTATAAATCTTTTGAAACCCTATACGAAAATGGCTAGCTCCATATTTACTTAGCTTTGTCACAAAGATCACTATCGTATCAACGGATGAATTTTAACCTTGCACAATCCCTCCTGTCATGATAATATAATATGGTAACCAAAATAAAGAAATGATTACCTTGATATGTCGGAATGCGTGCTGGAGGCAAAAGCGTTTCAGATGAATCCAGGAATTCCAAAGCAGAACCGCATAGCTTCTGGACCTGTGGTCCTGACGAAAGTCTGTTCACAATTCCCCTACCAATCTTCACCGGTGAGCTAGTTAACGGGCCAACCTCAGGTTCAAGTTTCTTCACAGCCTCATCAATTATTTCATAAAGCTTTTTATACTTTTCAGTGCCTTGCAAAAGTTTTTGGGTCAAGGAGAGACGATAGCAAAGAATGTCCACACGTCTGGTACACATTGCCATTGACAATTGTTTTCTACAACATCTAAATAAGGAAAAAATAATCAGCTCCAGAGCAGAAACTGACAGACCAGATAAAACTAACAGACCATAAACATAAAACTACCAGAAACACGTATTTGAAATAATGGAACTGGAAATAGAGGACAGAATTGAACAGGAAATAGAGGGCAGAATTGAGGCAACAAGATCAGATTCCCAAACAACGTAAATAACTACATGCAAAATTTAATTTTATCGGTAAAATTAATTGGTTAAATACAAAAATAAAGAAGCACCCATTTGCATCAGCATTGCATGGTAAGAAATTAATAAAAATCTCCGTTATCCAGTCCCTTTATGCTTATAACCAATTGATTATTAACAGGCAGCGGCCGTCACCCACCTGCCTTCACTTTCAGTTTTTAACATCCTGTAAATGAAATCTGTATTGCCAAACACGCATTTGTGTAGAAAATTAATTACAGAACCAAATCTACATTGCATGCTGCAAAATAGCTCCCAGTCCAGTTTCAACTGTAGAAAAATATGCAAAGTTGCAAACATACACCAAAAATGTATAACTTATGGCTTACGCAATACAAGAGCAGCAGTCGAAGCAAGTAAGCAATGACAGCCTGCTCAACCAATACATTTCATCGAGAAAGCATATATATTCAATCAAGCTCCAGTTTTCTAACAAGATCTCAGTATTCAATATTAGAGATTTCTATTTAGCATAATTTCATTTTTTTTTTTTAAAGAAGCACATCCTTGACTATTAAAGTACTTCTTTCCTCATAGTCCAAGTCTTCGTGTATGAATACTGAAAATACCAATTGCCAAATACAATCATGATCTTAATAATAAAAACTCACCATTTAGCTTATCGTGTCAAAATACTCCTAAGTATCGAGAGAGAGTAGGGACAACCAATTTTCCATAGGGTACAATAAATGATATTAGAAGCTGCAAAACACGTGCATAAATATAGACCATTACCCGAGCAAATCATTTACTTTCCCGCAGGAGACACAGCAGAAACTCCCATCAAGCTTGGGCTGCACTTCATTTTTGGTAATGCTGGAACCATCGTGTTTTAAAGCACATTCAAGATGGCATGACAAACCACAAGAAACACCACAGAATGGAGGGTCGGAGTTACATATCAACCACAGGCTAGGATCTTTGTTTTCATCATAGCGATAACAAATGCAGCACGAGCATCTTTTGCAAAATGCATCTGCTTGACTTAGGGTAGCTTTACATGCTGAATTTTTACAGTATGTGGTGCTGCTACCGCCTAAATCTAAATCACCATTAGTGACTAGACCATTGTTTTCTGCAAGAGGCAATCGAGATGGATCCTCTGTTTTTCTCTGCCTTTTAGCTGGTTTCTGCTCATTTGCAGGGGGAGAAAGTGGTTGAAGAGTTGTTGTAATTTCCTGGTTTCCTGATTTCTTTTCAGAGACAATTTTTAAGAGATTCTGTATGATTTTCAACTTTGTCAAGCCAGTGTACTTCCTCTCTTTTCCCATCTCTGCACACAGGATTTTCAAAATCTCATGTCGGCTCCATGACAGTAACATCTCTGATGCACCCTGGGACTCCGATATCTCATAGATAAGCTCTCTTTTTTCTTCCATACTCAACTTGCTGCATTTAGATGGATCGAGTGTGGCACCTAAAACACATGAAAATGAAAAAAAGGATATTAGTAATTAGCACATAAAATATGGAGGAATATGTTAGACCTTCCAAGTAGTGAAGGAAGCTAGCTCCAGAAGATTCCATCGTCTATTTCTCAATTTTTTTTCCAGAAACAGATTATATGATTTGAGAAGCTAAGAAACTAGTTATTATAATGCACAGAAACTGCGGGTAAAAGCTCAAGAACCAACACCATAGCTTGATAGCAGTATATAATTTTCAAAACAACCGCAAACATTTCAAATTTCAATAGAAGGAACTGCTTCTAATAGCTCAATATTAAAGGCGGAGATTAATAATAAGGAACAGTCCCCGCGGTTTTTACAGTGTTGGGAGATTCGACAGAGAAAGCGATTTTCGGGTCTTGTATTTGTCACCCGAGATTCAGAAGGAAGCAGAGAAAGAGATCACAAGACAATAAAAATCAATAAATCCAAAAATTACAAAATGCTCACTTATAGCTGAACCATAGCATTAAATCCAGTTTACAACGCCAATAATAAATTCATACATACAAATCCAATCGCACAAGTTTCAACGAAAAACCAAATTGAATCAACAACTAGTTTTTTTTTTAAAAAAAAAAAAAGCTTACCTCCTAAAGACGAATCCATAACGATGGCTACTAAACAATGAGAAACAGCTCAACACATGAACACCTAACACGATATCTTCTTTGCACTTCCAGACCTAGAAAATTTGGGAATAAAGAGATAAGAAAATAAAAACAAAAAGACCCAAAAAAGGAAATAGAGGAGGGAAGAGTGAAAGGAAATGAAATAAGGAGTACCTAATAAAGGACGAATGAAATTGCAGGGAATAGGAAGAACCCATGAATCGAGAACTCGTCCTCAATCACTCTCCGTATGCCTCGAGGGCCATTGTTTGCAGCAGCAGCAGAGAGAGAGAGAGAGAGAGCGCTGAAACAATAAAGAAACGAGGAGTGGGGGAGATGAAATAAATGAGTCATGCGAATCAGGAAGCGGCTGCATGTTCGCTCAAACCTTTTTTGTGGGCATTCAGTTAGCGTCTTGCAATACTACAAAACCTTCTCAATTACCACTGCGCCCTTTCCTATATAAATATATATAACATTCTCATCATATTTTCAACACAGAAATAAAGTTTTATTTAATCTTATTAATATGTCATCTCATTAATTTTTATTTGCGTGGATGTACATTTTTACAGTTATTTATTATACATTTACTTTGGTCTCGCTTGTTGTCAAAGGGTCTGATTGAGAACTCGATAGAGAATTACTTTTATGTAAGTCGAGATAAATATGTGAAAGAAATTCTCTCGTTTTACAAAAAAATGTTGTTGAACGTACACTTATACTCTCCATAATCGTTTTTAAACAAAGCCATAGTATTAGTCCTTACGGAAAGAATAAGAATAACCAGATAAAAAAATATAAGAATAAAACAAGTTATCCATTAAATTTTAATTAATGATATGTAAAAGACTGCATATTCAAATCTTGGTAGGCTTGATACATGTTTAGAAGTGGTTGTGATATGGAGAAGGGTATAATTGTCCAGGCAGAAGCATCACACAGATCCTGGTGTTTGCGTTGGAGTGATCCGAGTGTACTATTCAGCACATGTGTGATCAGAATCGACTTAGGGATCGGATGGTAATTTCATGCTTGGCGTACTCAAATTTTTCACAGATCTGGATAAGGCAAAAAGGCGACGGTTTCACGCATGCAATTTTGTATTCCTATCTTATTCCTTAAAATACAAATAGGAGGATCGTTACATAAAAAAAATAAAGGAGATTTATTGTAATGTTTTAAAGAAGGAAGTTATTTATAAAAATGTCTCATGAGGTTGTTAATGATAAGTCGAGAAGTATCATTGACAAGTGGAGCAGCTGCCATTGACAACTCTTGGAACCTTTTTCACGCTTGTTTGGAAAGTTTATTTACTCCCCAAAAGCATATTAAACAGTATTTTTCTGCAAAATGAGATAATCTCCTCCACATATTTACTTTGATTTGCGTAAAAGTACTTCTCTACCACATTCCCAAACGGACAAAATATCGTATAAATTATAAGTACTTATTAAATGCTTCCCAAGAATTCGTTCATGAAAGGTTAAAGTTGTTGATTGATAAGTTTTTTAAACTTCTTAGATATAATTTCTCTTGTTTGAGATTAATTGTGATTCTTTTTCAATATAAAATTTGTAGCTTTCAAAGCTTGTTTAGCAAAGAGTTAAGTAAAGTCAAAATCATATTTAACAGTGTTTTTTCGTAAAACGAGATAATCCCATCCACATATTTACCTCTACTTATGTAAAAGTACTTCTCTACCGCGTTTTCAAACGAGCATGTACAAGAAAAAAATTTCAAATAATATTTAATTATTATTTATTTACAGTACTAAATATTAATGATACCACTGAATCACTATGAGATATGCTCATGCATGCATATAATTAATCGAAAATGACAGCTTTTATAATACTATTAAAAAAGTGAGGATATTAGTGTACCTATAAACGTGGAAGATTGTAAATGGTCACCGAAAAATGAAAGGGAAAGAAAAGAAAAGGGTGGTGGAGTATGGTTGAAACGAAAATGACTTCTCTGTGAAAGCAATCATATGAAAAGAGATAGACATGTACCAATTGGCGCCGACAAATGAATATGAATCTTTCACCTAAATGGATCATACACCACACTTTCTTATTCAGCACCAAAAATGAAAAAGAACACACTTTTTTTACTTTCTTAATTTATTATTTCAAATGGGATCATGCCCTATTAAGCACTTTTATTTTACCTTATATTTTATATCATATATATAATGTTGTCGACATCTATAATTTTTTAGAAAAAATTTAATTTTTTATCTCTGTGAATTTTTCACATTCGGAATCTAATTCTTAAATTTTAGAGGTATATAATCATGTTCGAGATATTATTAGACACTAAAAATAACTGCATCTCCCAACATACTCCTGTAATAGAATAGTACTTCCTATTATACCTAAAATTACAAATAATGTGCATTTTTTACAACAACAAAGGCATAATTTTCAACTGGATTTTTCCTTAATTATCATTTGAGATCATTTGCATGTTTGGGTTAATGGTTGAAGAGGTTACTTTTACCCTGTGTGCATTGGCATTGAAAAAACACACTCACATAAATTAAGATAAAAATCATTTACATATCTACACCGTAACTATAAATTACGTTGAAAAAGTATATCAATCTACTTTCATTTGCGTGTCATGTTTGGTGACCATATATACTTGTGGCTAAAACGTTAAAAAGCCATACCATATGTTAGAGACTTTTCATAAAGGGGTTGTTTAATTTCTAGTAATTCTTAGGAGTTAATAGGACAAATTTGACTATTTTCAATTTCATTATAGACCAATTAAGTAGCTTAGCGATTATATATAACGCGCATACCTAATTCCTTGATTCATGAATGTTGTGTCATTATTCATTAATTGTGTACCGCGTCATCATCCACATTTCACGCCCTTCCTAATACTAGTTTGGTCTTTACCATAAAATTCAGTTAATTTTTGTGGGAAAAATTAATAAAATTAAATATAATGTTTAAAAGTGTTTATGCATGTATATTGTTACATTACATACTAGGTTATAATATATGTTTAGCTTCCTTAGTCTCATAAAAAAAGTCTATTAATTTTTATATTAAGGATCGGAAGTAGTATTTTATTTTAATGTCATTAAATATATTAATTTTCAAGCAATGTTGCAGGAAAAATCCCTATTATAAAAATTATTGGTCAAATTACCTAAAGACTCAAATTCTGATGCGAGTGTAACTTATCTTTCAGCATGGGCAACTCTTCTTGAGTTCTATATAATATATTCTCAGTTTTATGTAAATGTATTCCGTCATGCATATAGTTTACGATAAGTTATGTATGACTGAAAAATAGTGGCACTTGATAAAAGTATGTTGTAGCAAATCCTTAAAACGAATTTCAGATATCTTTAAGCAGTAAATTCCACGATAAGAGATTTTTTTAGTAATTTTAACAT
Organism: Vachellia pachyceras; assembly: GCA_025593235.1. Taxonomy (NCBI): domain Eukaryota; kingdom Viridiplantae; phylum Streptophyta; class Magnoliopsida; order Fabales; family Fabaceae; genus Vachellia; species Vachellia pachyceras. Next base: position 7,945 of record JANTPZ010150461.1, on the reverse strand, counting down.
TTGTTAAAAAAATGATGTCATAGTATTTAAAAAAATGATATAACAGTATATTAAAAAATGAAATTCCTCTAATTGACTTTAATCTATCTACTTAATTACCAAATCACATGGGTAGCTATTATTGTGAAACCATATAATAAACTATTGAATGGCTGAAGAGACAGGTGAGAGGATCAGATTCTGTGAGATTCACTTGTGGATCCTTTATTTTTTTTATACAAAAATTTTAGGTAAGGGGTTGGGCTCACCCACAAGCCAAGGGCAGGGCGAAATCTCCTTTCCTCTTAGGTCATACCAATGTTGGACAGGGCGAGCCGTCAATTACCCTTAGTGGTTTACCTAAGCACCCAGGAGCTAGGATGCCTCCCCAAGCACCGCGACTGGAGCCACAACAAAGTGACCTTCTCCGGTATCGAACCCTCTCCCTTTGATGAGAGTGTCCAATACCTTCACCAGCTCAACCCACGGACGATGGGTCATGTGGATCCTTTATAAATCTGAAGAGAGAAAATTTTGTCAGTAAATATACAAGCCCAATCAGAATTCAAAAATGTATGTTATTCACATGCTGAGCCCAATATCTTGGCCTAGTAAGTAAACTATGGGCCTCTATGACACTTATTTGGGATCTTTCCCTTTCTTTACTTGAAGCCCAACTTGACAACGACCAACTCCAATATCCCTGACCCTGACAATTGGTTCAGAATGGGCCCCAAATACAAAAGAGACTCCTCAGATAAATTTGGGCCACACCACCACCACCTCAGCCCACCAAATAATTGGGCTTTACACTAAATACAGCCTCTTTATAACCTGAATATCATATAAAGTTACCGAAGTTACATCTAGCGAAAGGGATTAATCCCTTATAATGTGATAAATCAAAATTCAAAATACAACTGATATAAGTTCCCTATATAGTACCCAACAATACCAAAAAGATACAGTGTGTGGTAAAAAAAAATATTGTGGAGTTTGAAATTCATTTCAGCTCAGCTTCCATTTACCATGCCCCCTCCCATTGTTAAAGATCTCATTATTATCAATATTTGATATCAGAAAAAAAGACCCTTTTTATTTTTTAATTAAATGCAGGCCATTGATCTTTTGGGAGTTGGTCATGCAGTGGCATGCAAAAGACATTTGCAATATTCCTTTTTTTGGTAAAATTCTGACTCAGTCAAAATTAACAGTAATAAAAATAGTGTACTGATTTTTTATTGCCACGAAAAAATTGAAAAATACTGAAACTAAGTACAAACGAAGGTTTTGAAAGCAGTAAAAAAAGAGGGAGGCATAAATATTCATTACAGATTTGTTATTAGAATATGCGTCAGTTTAATCAGTGAATAGGAAATTGAAATTAAGATAAAACAAGAGCAAGAGACAAAATGAGAAGAATCTAATAATATTGTTATTGAACCGCACGCTTTACAAATTCCACAGTGATTAGGAAGCACGTGTGGCCTATCATAGCATCACTAATTATCAAAATATTAACAGAAAATGATTATTCCTCACAGTAATCTAAATATGAGAGTTAGATAACCGATTTAAGATACTAAAAAGTTAATTAGACTAATTATTTGTGAAAGATGTTAGTTGCATCCCCTTAGAAGCCCTCTTAAATAACTTGTATAATGGAAAAAAACTCCGGAAAAGCCCATTAACAAGGAGAGGTTAGAAAACTGATGACAATTTAAAGGATAAAATGAACTGAGACATTATAGTCGTAAAACAAATCTTTATATTGACTCTTATATTTAGAATCGAAGCGTTATATCTAAATGAATTAAGTTGCAAATATTTGCAAAGAAAGTGAAGAGATATTTTGAAGCACAAGACAAGTTGGAGTGTTAGTGGGATGTGTGTGCTTGAGATAAAGAAGGACTTGTTAGCTTGTTAACATCCCAAAAGGCAAAATCCTCTCTAATCACTGTCATCATTAAACTAAACAATAAAACAAACACTGCATTTTGGTTGCTAGCTAAGACATAATCCCTACTTTTAAGTGATAATATTTTATCTCTAATTAATTAATAAACTAAGTCAGTCAAAGGTACAAAAAGAATAAGAAATGAATAAAGCTAAGGAGGGTTGTATCCTATTATGGCCGACACAGTTTGTTTGAGAGTAAAACAAAAGGGGGACATATAGATTGTGACTTAACTCATTAGTCATATTCTCCAAAGGAATATCAAAAAAAATAACCAAAAATTATATTATATATATGAACAAATTAAAAGATAACTCAAAAAAGAGGTCCCCATATTCTCAACATTAACTAAAGCAAAAAAGTAAAAGGTATGTATATAAGCTTTTTGCAGTGTTGAATTTGACTACCATTTTGCCCCCCAAGCATGAAAAATGTTTACTTTCTTTTTCATTCTTCCTTTTATTTTTAAAAGCTTGTTTTTCCTAATTTAGAATAATTTATTTTTGGAAAGAATTGTTTGAAAAATTCCTCATCATAAATTTAATTGCATGAAGATATCTTTTACCATATAAAAAAAATATTCAATTTTACATTCAGTTGAAGATATACTACACATAATTGAATAACAGTGAATTGCACCTAAGTTCTTGATTAAATTTTAGGTATATTTGGACAATAAATTTTTCAATGAAAATTTTTTAGTAATTTTTTTTTTGTTTCTAAGAACACATATAGTATATTATGAGGAATAGAAATATATAAAAAAAGTATACGTAGGATGTGTTAGTCTAGCTATAGTAACATATCTTCAAGTAAGAGTATGTGTAAGAAGTATAGTATGTTTTCTTATCGTCCACAAAATTATTTAAATTCATTCATAAAAGATAGTAAATTAAGTAATTAATAAAAACAAATGTAAATATACTGTCCAAATTGTTTAATCATCTGTCTTTCTAAAAGTGTGTGTATATAATCAATACAACGTAGTTTTATCTGTTGTGTGCATGTCAACTGGGTCTGAGAAGTAACTTTGTTATCAAATGGGTTAATACAAAAATTATCCGATTTTTTTTATAAAAAAATGACAGGGGCCGACATTTGAAATGGAATGAAATTCTATATACTAAAATTCATGGTTTAAAATTTAATGAACTAAGAGTAAAATTAAAAGGTCAAAATCGTATTAACCATTTTTAAACTTAAGAAGAAATAACTACAGAATAATTGATCTGTGGATAGAAAATGGTTGGAGTGAAATCGATAGCTACCAATTGTACTCTGTGTGTGTGGCATCACTATTTATTTTCGATGAAATAATTTTAAGAAAAGGGTTGGACTTACCCACAAACTAAGGACAAAATACCTAACTCATGATCCATTGGGGTCTGTCCCTGCGGACACTGGAGCAAGCCAAGAAAGCTCTTTGGTTTGACCATACAGATAAGTCAACTCAGTTTCACTTAACTGTGGTGAAGTGGCATCACTATTTATATGTATAAAGCAGGTCTCCATTATTTGTGAGATGCTAAATTAATAGGACCACCATGTGATGAGCACACTAGCAATCACTTAGAGATCTGTGTTAAAGGTTACTTTAAAATTATCTAAATACGCCATTTTTGGATAAAGTTCAATTTAGATCCTCTTCCTTTGAAATCATGTAGGCTTCTATTCACGCCTTATCTAATTACGGTATACTACATTTTTGTGATATTTAACTAATAGTGATATCCATACAATATATTTAATTTTTATGTCCCTCTTAATAACTATTGCCATTTTTTTCAGTTGCATTCATTTAACGTTTCATTATATATAATACATGCATATATGTTATCTCTTTTCATTTAATGTTTTAACGGGGTGAGAATATTGAGAATTCATCAACAATGTAAAAAATTTTACTGCTTGATTAAAGAGTATTTGAAGAAATACTCAATCATATTAACAAAATTTGTATTTTGACAATAGGATTTAACATACGTCCTTATGAGATAACTTATATTACTAATAATTATATTAACTTCAATTTACTCTGACAATTAACAGATGTAGCGCTTGCGAAATGTATACTACACAAAAAAAAAGCACATAGTGACTAACAAAATGTTGGTGAAGATGATAAGTGGTATCATCTCTGTAATAAGGAAAACACAAGTTTAAATTTCGAAAAACACATTTATTGAAAAAGGTGAAAACTTTTTACACTCTAAGTGTTGGAAAGAAAACCCTTTATTAAATAGAAAAAAAACACATACTAATTAATAAAAGTATGATTTGGAAAAAGCAAAATAAAAAAAACGGAAAGATGATTGAAATTTTGTGTGGAAATGTTTAAAGTTAAAGCGCCTAAAAGATCTCCAAATTTGTCACTGTCCTTATTACTTTCACGCTGGCCATGGAGGTGGTTTTGTTTTCCTTTCACACGAAAATTTATATATATCCTTCTTTCTTTCCTTTGTAGAGAAGGATGCTTAGATTTAAAATCAAAAGGCTTGTTTGGTTAACGCGTTTGGGCAACCAAAATCCATTTCCACGCTTACTGAGACAAAATTCCTCTTACATATTTACCTCGAAATCTGTGTCCGTTCTCCCAACAGACTATCCAAACAAACTAAATTGTTTTACAGGTGAGTGCATGACTAGTCTCGCGTGGCATGAGACCCTTATCACGTCTAGTCTATTTATTCCTGGATATGAGAGGATAATTCTTAACTTAGATAACTCCTCTCCCGTCAATGTTTTTAAAAGATAGATGTGAGGGGTGACGTAAAATCACCTTTTTGTGTGGTAATGAGTTTGTTTGTTGGAGTGTTTGGAAAAGTTAAACGCACGTTTTACAGTATTTTTTTTACAAAATAAGATAATCTCCTTCACATATTTACCTCGACTTACGTAAAAGTACTTCTCTACTGCATTTCAAAACGAGATAATCTCCTTCACATATTTATCTTTCAAGATATGTTCGTATCTCTATGCCCGTTTTTATTAAAAGAAAGAAGAAAGAACAGCCTCATGCATCTATACATTTTGTATCAAAACATTAATTATTTAACGACTTTTACACAGATTTCACATTTGCCAACACCCTAATTCCTAATTTATAGACACTGGTTTCTTAACCACTACTCAAGCCAACCCATTATATTGTATTAATAAACATGACACAAATGCCTTTTCTTTTGCTTCATTAATTTAATTATAACTAGATAGATTTCCCCATACATTACACATCCAAAATAAAATTCAAGAAAAATTATCGTGAGATCCCAAAAAATAAAAGTAATAATAAAAAATTCCCTGGTAAATGAATAGCATGTAATGATAAGTTCCGGTGCAGGAAATGACGATGGTTTGTTCTTATGATGGAACATTTTTGCAATTATATTTCTTCCATAAGACCTTATAGTGATTTTCTCCCTAAAACTCAATGATGATGATTTACAAATAAGTGGCAATAATTAATATTGCTCCTACACCTTCAATTAATAAAAAATACGAGCTTTCACCTAGAAAGAACAAAGAAAATATTAATATGTGGAACAAAGAAAAAAACAAATGAACAATTTTTTTATGGCGATAATCTGCTGGATGAAAACCAGCAGGATTAGTTATTAATAATGAAGCTTGATATTTATGACAAATAAATAGTACCAAGCTAATTATTCCCAGCATCGTGCAACGAAGATGAGATAATAGCAGCAGACGATATGATAGTTAAGAGAGATTAATTATGGAAAACTAATTATTATAGAAGCTGTCCACACGTTCTCCCAATCACCTAAATTTCATCATCATTTCATTGAAGTTAAAACTCATAAGTTAAAATCTGGCATTAATTATGGCTTAAATAGTCGATACCAAGCAAATATATATATATATATATATCGAAACCTCATTATTCCAGTTTTCATGAAAGCTTCTTTGCATTACAATCACAGTGGGAATATTCTCACATTAAAGGGGGTTGGATCCAGTGATGATCCGTTACACACAGTCTAAATTAAAACAGCTTTCATATTTACTCCATGGCTTCCATTTTCAGTACTTTATTGGTACTTCAAAGCTGAACCAAAGTAATTTAATTAATTTGAAAAAGAGAGGAAACGGTCAAAACTATGGTCAAAGATGAAGGCATGGTGGGGAAGAATCTAATAAGCGCCGAAAGGTACAAAGGACAACCAAGTCCTCATCCCTACATCATCTTCTTGCTCTTTCATATATCCTAAGAGAGGGTTTATTAACATGAGACAAAGAAGATCAAAGCTTTCTTGTTCTTTTCCTATTTTTTCTTCATTCTATTCCATTCCCTCTCTTTTTTCAAGTTGATGTTTTCTGAAAAAATGAAAGTCCTTCTAGAAATTTTAAATGTAAGAAAAACTTGATAGGATCTTTTACATGTGAATCACTAATACTCTGCAAGATGTTATGTACATATAGAAAATACTGGTATTCCACTAATGAGGATTAAATATAGGGAAGGGACTTGTTCCTCCAACTTAAGAAATTAAAGTTCAAATTTTAATTAGAAGAAATGCTTATATTTAACACTTGATCTTGTTTCAGACATAATTACTTCCGAAAGGATTATACATGTGTTTAACAAACAAAATCACAACTTCGATCAAGTTCTTTCTGGGTGATAAAATTTTCAAATAAGAAGTTTTTCCATCGGTGTTTCCATGTCTCAAATTTTTGAACTGGATATGAGTTGTTGCGAGTTCAAAAGGTGAGATGGGGGACCCATTTCAAAAAGCTCACAAAAACAAAGTATATAGAGAGGGACGGTTTAGCATTCGCTTGTTGCATATGTATTTATATAAATGATCATCATGATGATCTTTTTTTTCCCCTTTAACTTTTGAATTTTGATAATCAAATTATACTTTTGGTCAAATTGGTGCTCGTCCCTCATAATTAGTGGCCCCTAATAAGTTTAACTTTCTAATGTGAAAAGTAAGGAAGACCAATTATTGCAGCCTCCATCAGTCGTTTGAGTTATGCGTATAGTGCTGATCTGAGAAGATTCACTAATAAGTAACAAAATTAAAACCCATGCACTATGACTTACACAGTAAGGGAACAAAAAGTGGCTTGGGGGTTAAAATAGTACACTTTGTAATTCGTGCCATTACTGGCCTTTTATCTTTGCAATAGTAGTGGTAATTAATCGCTGCTCAACGTTTGAAACAAATGCTAATTATTTCTGGTTGTGAATATAGGAAATAGATACTATATATATTCATTTTGGTATTGAATATAAAGTGCCTGTTTGGGGACGCAGTAAGGGAAGTACTATATCTAAGTTGAAGTAAATATTTGGAAGAGATTATCTCGTTTTATGGAAAAACATTGTTAAACGTGGTTTTTTAAACGCCCCATCAAACATGCTGAAAATCTATATCCAATTCATCTTTTAAATTTATAATTTTTTAAGTATTCCTATTAATTGAATGTATTAAGAGGTTCTCAATTAAAATAAAGTTCTTATACGTATGATTAAATATGATGGTTTAAAAGAACCTACACATTTATTGTCAACAACCAATTTAACTAATTTTATTAACATTCATAAATTAATTTTTGACTCTTATATTGAAGAGTATTTGAGTCATCTAAGAACTGATGGATAAGAGATTTGTGTGAAGCAAGGCGTCGAGGCAAGTACTAACTCCCAACTCTGTGTGGAACATCTTGTCTTTCATATATATTCTGGATTATTCTTCATTATGGATATGTACCTTTTCGGTTAATTCCACGTTTGATGATGAATACTCGTGCATTATTAAATCTGATCTTTTTAATTAAGGTGAAAGGAATTGGAGCTGGCGCGATTAATCCCAAAGTGCATATGAAATTAGTGGAATCACATAATTCAAACTTTAATTTCAAAGCCAGTAAAAGTAATCATTTTTCCTTTTTCGTACCGTCAAAGAGCACCATGCTGGCCACCACAAAGTACAGCTCTCGGACAAGCATGTGAGTTAAAAAAAATACTGATAAATAAAT
>JANTPZ010150459.1:0-14422 GCA_025593235.1 Vachellia pachyceras | reverse complement strand
GTTAATTGGTTATAAATATGGTTACCCTAATTCGTTCAATTTTGTGTTTTATCTAGAAAAATAAGGAGCAGTTAAAAATACTGTTCATGTGACTTTCCTTTTGCTCTCTAATAAATAAAATGATAAAAATAAAACAAATGAAATGAATATGTTCTGAGGAAATTCTAAACCCCTCGTATTACTGGGCAACAGACTGCTCCTTCTTTCCAAGCAAAAAGAGAATCTGCCTGCATTTGTCCAGTACATGTGGTTGGATTTGTTGGAAGGAATGGACCAATCTCTTAGGCTAATTAGATCTTAGTCCCAATCCCAATCCATTAATTATAATTGTCCAAGCTTGCATCCTGGACACCTCAAAACCTCTCTTTGGATCGGTAGAATTATATTAATGAATCAATAACGTGGCCAACTAATAATGTTAGCTTTATACCTCCATTAAAGCAGCAGACTACGGAGTCTCTTAATTTAACTAATAGGTTGTTTTGGGAAAAAAAGAGAATGATGAGGGATTAAATAATTGGTGGGGGATATGTGAACCTTTTTCCAGGTGTCCTAATTATAAGAGTTTTGTGAGGTTAACATGATATCATAATGCATGTCCAAGTAACAAGAGGCATCGTCTCAGAGACTGGACAAATGACACAGCCTAGAATTAACGATAAAAACAAGTATCATTTAATTTGATTCATCAACCCCACAAAACCCTCGATGATGAAGTTGGAAAACACATGAGGGGAAGATTCATTTATAATGAAGGGTTATTTTTTGTTGCACGGACACAGCTTTATGAATGCATTGCCTATATATAAACTAAAACAAATCGAATGGCCTTTGGCAGAGAGGCATCATTTTGTGCTTTGTACGTAGGTGCTGTTTTATAAGTCTCCTGGCACTTATTCTCGACACCCACCCACCCACCAACACGCTTCGTGTCACCAAGAAATGGAAATAAAAAGGATTGAGCATGTTTCAAGCCTTTATGAAGCAAAAGCCTGCTTAGATTAGATTGCTTTCTCATTGATCATGGACAGGTGTAACTTGCACCCTAGCTAACTCCATCATTAAGCTTCCCAAACTAATTAATTGCTCTCCGGTGAGCTTGTTTTGATATTAACTTGAAATGAGAACTGAAACTCAAAACACTGCAACCTATTAAAGTGATGAACTGGGTCCAGGCAACAGCTAGCGAAGAAGAACTGGGCAGGTGGAAAGCTCTTAGGCGCGGAGTTGGGTCCAATGGTACAAAATAGTTTAATTGGAGATCAGGGAGGCAAGGACGTGTGGCATTATGAGATTGTAATTAATTAAAATGAATTAATGGTGAGGGACCTGAGGGGACTGACACCTAAACCAGGAACAAACATTGGAATCTGATGAATAACAAGGATCAAAGATGAAGACGAGGGAAATGATACTAGGCAATTAATTATTTGTATGTTATTTTTTATTCTTAATTTCTGTGTATGCAATCTTTTTTCGGGGTATTAAAAAAGTGGTGTGGTTGACACACACGAGGGTATTACCTGTACGAGACATAACAGAAGGATTTGGAATCTGCCGGTTCATGTTTGGTACACTATGGGGAAGTCAATTATGCAACGTTACGTTCTTCCTTTTTTGAGAGGCTCTACAAGCGGCTAGATAATATTTGGGCAGTGCTATATTATATTATAAGGCACACATATGCAACACATGCTCAAATCAACACAATCTTGTATCAAAATTCTGGGATGCACTGATCCTGATGATCATGGGCAGTTTGTACCAGTACGCGGATGGATATATAGCTCTCTCTCTCTCTCTCTCTCTTATATATATATATATTCTACTATAAAGAATATTAGGAGCAGATTTTCATTCAAAGGTTTAATTAGTGAGACTGTCTCCAACTATGCGTGTGGTAAAACAAGAGCTGAAGGCCAATGAACTTGTCATTTGACAGCCATGCGTATGATTGTACTAAAAAGCACAATCAATGCCTTTATTTTTTTTTTTTTGTAAGCCTATAGTATAAACTGTTCATTTTATACAAGATATTCACAAACACGTGGTTAAAAGGAAGCTATTGATAAGTTGAAACAAAGTATGAGGATAATGTAATCGAGTAAAATTACCAAGTTAAATTGATTGACTACTTGAGCATCTTATGAATATTCTTAATAATGAGATAATCTTTCAGAAGACAATACGATTTGCTACCAAAAAAAAAGAGTGAGCATACCAAACAAGTTGGCGCCTCCCTACATAGCATATTAAGATAGAATTGTTGATATTGTTTTTGCATATATATTTAATTCGACTATTCTCGCCTAGCTCTTCTACATAAGGACCTTCACCACCCTTCCCTTTTGCACTCACAAGCCTTTGCTCTTCTATAGCTGGCTAGTCTTCTTCTTCTCTTTCTCTTTCAGTCGCTCATAATATTGTCTTGTGTTTCAAATTTCTGAGTTCATGGAGAAGAAATCCCTCCTCGGGCTTGTGGCTATCCTTCTGGCTCTTTCCCATGTCACTTCTGTTACTGCAACCAGTAAGTTTAATCTCAAGGGCTTCCTTAACCCTTTTATTAGGGCTTCGATGCAAACTCTAGTTTACATAATTTGTTGATTTTTGATACAATGTATTATAAGGACTTTGAGGATGCATGCTTAGATATGATTGCTGCCCGCAATTTACAGGAATCCTCGCGGCTAGACAAGCGGATCCATCATCAGCGCAAGATCACCATGCTAAGGTTCCTTGTCTGCCTGTCTCTCTCTCTCTCTTCCTTTTTTTCCTCCCCCGATCGTTCCTCTTGATCTTTAATGGAGTAGATTTCATCACATATATATTTGTATGTTTAAAAAATAAATGTTTTGGTCTGAGCTTAATTAGCTGCCGGGAGCGTAACTATATTAAAGTCATACAGCAGGAAGCCGTGGACTTAAAAACCAGTATTGAGGAGGCTTCTGTGATGGAGGAAGAAGCAGGAGAGGGCAGAATGATAATGGATGTTGTAGACTATCCCGGAGCAAGAGCAAATCCAGCACATAACCCAAAATCCCCAGGAAAACCTGGCTTTTAATTTTTAGGATATATAGATTTAGACACACAAGTACATATGGGTCTGATGATGATGTGTCTGGTTTCAGACAGAAGATGAGGAATCTTAATAATAGTGATTTCCCTGGTGTGCTACGTATGTATTAGTGTGTAATGCGTGTTGGTTAGCATATCTTTATCGAAGGATTCAGCTCAGTTGATACTCTCGCTGTTGTGACTAGAATCAGAGAGAAATGAATTTCTTGATATTTCATTAATGAGTCAGGGTATTTATACAAGTCTGGGCTATATATTTACGTAACTGAATAAAACAATACATAACAATCTTTACAACTCAATAACATTATTAATCCATACTTCAACCAGCTTAACAAAAACTGCACTTATTGTGGTAATTAGTTGAGAGAAGATCTTTTTTTTTAATGTAGTTGAGACTATATTTAATCAACAGTACAAGTGAATTAGTTGGCTATATGTAAAGGGAGCAGACACTGCATTTCAAGCGTGGTTAATTCTTGATCACGTAGTAACTTTGTTTGACTGGTTGGTTGCACTGCAATTTCAGTTAGTTGAACTGAGAAGGAATAGTCAGTTTCTTAATTCACACTACGGAATCTCCAAATCTGATAGAAACATTAGAATTATAAGAAACAAAAATCCAACTATTAAAGACAATGAATACAAATTAAAGGAGATACTCTTTGCATATAGCAGCTCATTACGCTTTGAAAACTAATTCCCTTTCTTGAAGAAAATTAATAGTCTGTCGAGGAAAATATGGGCCAATTCTTCTCAGGTAAGCGTCTTTATGAATGATGTATGAAACGTCGTATTTCCATAGTGGTATTTTATTAATTAACTATATATGGTGATTCGACTTCTTGGAGCATATAAATATCTGTCGTTTATATTTTACTTACTCCTTTTGCTCATCACCACATAGATAAAAAATATTAAAATTTGTTAATTATACCTTAAAATTCAATAAATTTACAACTATATATCCATTCACTGTACATTATATCTCATGGAAACAAAATCTATCACAATAATAAATGAAAAGTAAAACTGTATATTCAAATAAAAAAATAATCACGTAACTTATAAATATGATCAAAAATTTCACTCACCCTTTACCTTATATATAGGAATATAGAAGTATTAAACTATGGAAAAATTACACACACAGGTAAAACTGAAAAGTGGGTTAAAGACGGATAGCATTTAATCTTTTTAGACGTGGGTGCGTGGTCTCTTCGGAAACTATATATATATATAATACATATATAGATGCTGATATGCACATGATTGATCGTATTAAATATGTGATTAATCACGATTTATTGCAGAAGGCAAAGCATTACAGCTTGTTATAACCAGTATAGGACATCGAACGCAGATTTACAGAAGATTAAATTTTAATTAAATAAGTTACGAGTCCATTCATTCAGGATTATCGTAAAATGGAGTTTCTATCAGTGTCGTGTTGCTTTTCAGTCAGGTTGTAGCTTGTAATGTCTCCTGTTATACACACGTGTAAATGAAAATAAAACTCTTAACATTCGGTTCATTGCGAGTCTTAGTTTCATATTCTTTTTACTTGGTTTTGATGGATTTAGAGATGTTTATTTAGTTTTGTTCAGTGAGAATTATTTATTATACATAGTCAGCAGAGGCATCCTTTTATTCGCCACAAAAAGAATTCGAACTCACGTGGCAGAGGATTTTACCGCAACTTGTTTTACCCAGTATGGTAGTATATCATATCTCTCTCAGTTTGTAGTGTAAATTATAATACAAGTTATATTTTATATTAAATTTAGTTAAGTAGTAATTAATTAGCTTATGATAGGATCCGATGATTATTCTGTGCAATCGTTCTGCTAAGAGACTTCACATCATATTTATTATATATTATATTGTTGTTTTAACCGAAACTATTTTTATTTAAATATATAAAAAACTTTATTTATTGAATTATTTATTTTAGTCTCTTTTCATATCATTTTTAATTCCAAGAAAATGCACAAATCAAAACAAACGATGAGAAAATAAATGCTCCTCTTAGGCGCATGTGTGTGTGTGTGTGTGGTTATACCTATCATTGTAATTGGATACGTGTTCAATAATTGGAGCTATTGACCTTCATATAGCTCAAATGTGATTAGAGCATTCCAAATATTACCAAGAGAGGGGGAAAACAGAGGGAGTTCAAGGCTTAATTGGTAAGATTGAATGTATTGAAGTGGATATCCACATATTATCAAATAAAAAAGTGGGTGTACATAAGGTTATTATAACTCGTTTAATTTTGTGTATTTAAAAAAAGAGAGAGACAGTAGAAGTTATTCTTCATCTGATTTGCCTTTTCTTCTCTATTAAATAAAATTATAAAAAATGAAACTATTAAATTAATATGTTTGTGGGAAATCTAGACCATTTAATTCCTGGGCAAGAGAATGCTCCTTCTTTCGAAGCAAAAGAGAATCTGCCTGCATTTCTCCAGTGTATGTGATTGGAGATGTTCGATGGAATGGACAATCTCTTAGGCTAATCAAATAGATCTTGGATAATTCAATCGCTGATATCATATTAATTAATCCATAACGTACGTGGCCAACTAATTATGTTAGCTTTACCTCCATCATAGCAGCATAATACGGAGTCTCTAATTAATTTAACTTAATAGTTGTTTTGGAAAAAGAGGATGATGAGGGATTAATCAATTGGTGGGGGGTATGTGAACCTTTTCCAGGCGTCTTGATTATTATAAGAGTTTTGTCAGGTTAACATGATGTCATAATGCATATGTCCAAGTAACAAGAGGCATTGTCTGAGAAACTAAATGAAAGATACAGCATAAAATTAAGAATAATTAGGACACCTGAATCTTAATATAAGGATTATAGTGAGTAACACTTAATTTAATTCAACCCCACAAAAAACTCGATGATGAAGTTGGACACATGAGGGGAAGACTCATTAATAATGAAGAGTTTTATGTGCTGCACGACACTGCTTTATGAATAAATTGCCTATATATAAACTAAAACAAATCCAATGGCCTTGGCAGAGAGGCATCATTTTGTGCTTTGTACGTACGTGCTGTTTAATAAGGCTCTTAATTGGTATTTATTCTTGACACCCACCCACCTACCAACAAGCTTCGTGTCACCAAGAAATGGAAATAAAAAGGATTGAGCATGTTTCAAGCCTTTATGAAGCAAAAGCCTGCTTAGCTTGCTTTCTCATTAATCATGGACAGGTGTAACTTGCACACTAGCTAACTCCATCATTAAGCATCCTAAACTAATTAATTGCTCTCTGCTACATACCCCAGTCACCTTAGTATATATATTGATCCAATTTGATTAAGCAAAAATCCGGAGATCTCATAAATTGAACAATGAACATGTTACGTTATTTGGGAGTCCGGGGGTAAGGATATTAATTTGTTGGAGAGCATGGCAGTAGAAAATTAACTATTCTTCTCTTTCAACAGAAAGTTTGGTGATATTAACTTGAAATGAGAACTAAAAGCTGAAAACGCTGAAACTTGTAAAAGCGATGAGCTGGGTCCAGGCAACAGCAAAGAACCGGGCAGGTGGAAAGCTTGAGGGCGGAGTTAGGTCCATTGGCACAAGTAGTTTAATTAGAAATCAGAGGTTAAGACGTGTAGCATTATGAGATTGTAATTAATTAAAATGGTGGATTAATGGTGAGGGGCCTGAGGGGACTGGCCTGGGCTCACGTTGATGATACACAGAGTGACACGTAAACCAGTTTATATTGGAAGGTGGTGTACGTTCAAAGATGATGAGCCCCCAGAACCCCCCTTACCAACGCAAATCTCTTTAATTTGGAAACCAAACACATCATTTGGAACTCAGGCATCATTAACCACTTTTTTTATTGTCATTATACATAGATAATACCCGTGTCATACCCTCAACAAACACCAATTATTGAGGCTTCCTAAAACTGTACAAACTGTGGAATAAATGAAAGATTCTGACGGATTTCAAGGATCAATGATGAAGACGAGGGATATGATCCTGGGGGGGTTGTAGTATGCTATTTTTATTCTTAATTTCTGTGTATGCCATCTTTTTCGAGGTATTAAACAAGCGGTGTGTACACGACAGAACACAAGGATTGGGCATCTGCTTGTCCACGTTGGTACAGTACACTATAGGAAAGTCAACCGTGCAATGTTATTCGCCTTCTTTTGAAAGGCTCTACGCGCAGCTAGATAATATTTGGACGGTGTTATATATATTATATATATGACACATATGCAACACATGCTCAAATTAATGAACACAATTTTGTATCAATTTTCTGCGATACAATGATCAGTACACGGAGTGACGGAGAGATATATTATTCACACATAGGTTATGCTCAAATGAGGGCCACATAACTTAATTCCAACCATGCATGTATGGTAAAACTTGTAGCAGAAGACCAATAATGAACTTGTCGTTTCACATCCATGCATATGATTTTACAAATAAAAAGCACAACTGACTTTGCTAATCCAACCCAGCATGAATGGGAATGCCTTCATTTATCTTGTAAGCCTATAGGATAAACTGATCATTTTACAAGATCACGCATTTTATTGTATGTATAGTATGCAAAGCTAATTTATTATGTCCCGGAATTAAGATCTACTTCGGCAACCTATGGTAAACCTATCAATATAGCATCTAGCATCATGAGTGTGGGGTCAGTATTACATATGGAACAGAGCCTAAAACTTCTAAAGGATGAATGCTGTTATAATAGAGCATCCCCTTGCAGTAAAAAAATGTCAATTATTTCGTATACATACATATGTATATTTACAAGCATTATATAATTGAGTCGGGATTACCAGCAGTATAAATCTGACAAGTGGCATGATAGCAAGAAAATATATGCATCATAAGATTGATTATTCCACATATACTGTCAATCCGTCTGATGTCAACATGATGAATTGAGATGGTTAGAAAAAGATGTTTCACGTACACATTTATATACTTTTACACACAGAAACACATTGTTTTTGTTTGTGCTTGGGGCGTGGTTAAAAGGATCTGAAGCTACTGGTAAGTGGAAACGAAGTATGAGGATAATGTAATCAAGTAAAATTACCAAGTTAAATTGATTGACTACTTGAGCAGCTTATGGATATTCTTAATAATGAGTTAATCTTGCAGAAGACAATACGGTTTACCACACCCAAAAAAAAATAAGGTGGTGCCTCCGTACATAGTATGTGGTGATAGAATTGTTGATATTGTTTTTGCATATATATTTAATTCGACTATTTTAGCCTAGGTCTTCTATATAAGGACCCTCACCACCCTTCCCCTTTACACTCACCTGCAGACTTTGCTCTTCTATAGCCGCCTAGTCTTCTTCTTCCCTCTCTTTCAGTCGCTCATAGTATTGTCTTGTGTTCAAATTTCTGAGATCATGGAGAAGAAATCCCTCCTCGGACTTGTGGTTATCCTTCTGGCTCTTTCCCATGTCACTTCTGTTCCTGCAACAAGTAATATAAGTTTAATTCAAGGGTTTCCTTTTAAACCTTCTATTAGGGCTTCGATGCAAACTCTGGTTTATATAATTTGTTGATTGTTGATACATGTATTATATGAATGGACTTTGAGGTGCATACTTAATTAAATATGATTACGGTCCACAATTTGTAGGAATCCTGTTGGCTAAACAAGCGGATCCATCTTCAGCCCAAGATCATCATGCTAAGGTCCCTTCTCTCTCTCTCTCTTCTTTTTTTCCTCGATCTTTCCTCCTGATCTCACCTGGTGTATATTTCACCAGATAACAAGAAAACCCTGTCAAGTTTTGGCTTTTGGGTCCTTGAAAATTGAAATAAAAGAGGAAAAAACAATAAATAACCTTCAAAACAAACTATTTTTTTGTGCCCTTACTAGTTGGCAAGCCTGCATAATGAACTTCTGTTTTCATGTGTATGTATTCATCAGCTGCTCTATATATATGGGCCAAAATGACCAATATATACAAATTAATCTCTCGTAAATTAAACTATTCACGGCCCTTGTGAATATTACATATACATATATATGGGCTACTATATCACTGGTTTTATGGCCAATTTATATGTTCAAAAAAATAATATTTTGGTCTGACCTTAATTAGCTACCGTGAGCTTATATTGATAAAGTCATGCAGGAAGCCATGAACTCAAAAACCGTTACTGAGGAGGCTTTTGAGATGAAGGAAAGAGCAGGAGAGGGCAGAATGATGATGGATGTTATAGACTATAACGGACCAAGAGCAAATCCAGCACATAACCCAAAATCCCCAGGGAAACCTGGCTTTTAATTATGAGGATATATAAATAGAATTAAACATATGTGTCTGATGATGTGGTTTAAGACTGAAGAAGAATCTTAAATAATGGTATGGATTTCCGTAGTGTGCTACGTATGTATTCATTAGCGTGTAACGCGTGTCGGTTAGCGTATCTTTCAAAGGATACAGCTCAATTATGTATATATACCAGCTCTGGTTGGTACTGTAAGATATGTTATTGCATCTGGAAGCTATACTACTGTTGTACGCAGAAAAGTCTAATGCAGTTTGTTTTGTAGATCAATATATGTATAATATTATGGTTGATCAGTTCTGTGATGATATCTCTATTCAATTTTCTATATCTAGTTAGTGATATGTATCCGAATGAATCAAGCTTTTACTTTCCACCTGTGATTTGTATATTACGTGTTTCAACTAAACTTGGGGCATGCACAGTATATTGATTTGAACGACAGAGTGCAAAACACACTAATTCAAACAGGGCTTAAAGAGAAATTTGAGACAAGGGGCCTCAAATTGTTTAATCCTTGAAAGTGAACACACATCAGGATTTTATATATCCCTTCGATGTTTATGAGAGATCGCATTATGTGTCCTTACTTCTCCTCGCACACAAACAATCCAAACGTTGGTTCAGAAAATTGAGACTGTTGCCAATCTAGCTGCTAGAAGAAAGAACTGGCAAATTGAGACTGTTGCCAATCTAGCTGCTCGAGGTGATCATGTTTTACTTCGTTTGATTGTAAAGCATCAAATTTAAATGATAACAATTACATTTTCATATCTATCTATATGCAAAAAATTTAAGAAATTAGCCGCAAATAATTGTAAAATGATGGGATATTCATATACGTGTAGTCTCGCGTGGAATTATTCGTTCAGCAGGATATAATCAGAATGGGAATCGATGAGCGTTCTGCACAACTTGACTCTTAACGTACAAACAGTGAATGGTTTATTTATACGTATTGCTGTCAAGGGTCGTAACAAAATTGTTTGTAATTTTTGTTTTATGGGTTAAATTTTTATATTGATATTCTTTCATATGCATATATCAAAGTTCTTATGATTGAGTAAAATCACGCGTTCATACGAAATATAACGGACGTGTGTTTTCTCCATCAAAAGATTTTCATGTGACTGGACAAGTTAAATATTAGTGTAATGGAATATAATTAGACATAATACTTTGTAATTAATTTTAACTTTCAAATTGTAAATAGAAATATAGACTTAGAGATTAAAGAAAGGGATCTAGCTAGAAGACAACAGCTGGATTGTTTTAATTTGCTGCCTGCATGGAAACACTCAAAATAACCTTATTAAATTCAATGCTTGGGAATAATTATTAGTTGAGAGAAGATCTATTTTTGTTATCCACAGTTGAGAAAATATCTTAAATCAAGGTGTACACGTGAATTAGTGAACTTTAAGAGATCCGTCCGAACGTGGTTTATTCTTGATCATATATACTCGAACATTTAGCCTGTGTGAAAACACTTTTGAAACCATGGTTTCAAAATCAAAATAGATAAACACCCCATCAAAATCATAATAGTTTTTAGCCCTATAGTTTTGAGCGATTTATACAAACATTCTTAAATTCTCCAAAATATCTTTTAACCTTCAAAACTATGGTTTGTAGGTGAAAATAATGGTTTTCCAAAAACTATTTTTTTAATTTTTTTAAAAGTTATTCTCCCAAATCTATTATATATAATCACTTTTTTTCCTAAAGTTATTCTCCGAAAATCAATCCAAACACATCCTTGATGTTTTAACTCACTCTACGAAACATCCAAGTCTGATATCATAGTGATAGTGACATTATGACTATAAGAAGAAAAATCATCGCAGCGCTCATTGTGGTTTAAGAACGAATTGGGTAATATTTGTTCAAGTAAGCGTTCATATGGATGGTGAAGCGCCGTGTTTGCACACACATTGGTGCCTGATGAGATTAAATAGTTTATCGTAGTTCTACAAAATTATATTCATTCAATTTGAGATAAAACTTTTTTCACATTCTTTTTTTATACATAGTAAATCATAAAAAAGTTGATTCCATCGTTAATCCAAACAACTCTTATAATTCGCTGGTAATTTATTAATTATGGTGATTTGATCACTCTGAGCTAGTATTTGTTGTTTATTCATTCGTGGGAAGAATTATATACGGAAAACTGAAAAGTGGATTAAAGACAGGGAACATCATGATCTTTTTTTTCTGGGTGGACCATTTGTGGACTATATACTATGAGACCTAGTTGACTTGTCTAAAAATATTAAAAAATTACATAAACTACTTTAAAGTATTTAGATTTATCATTTTTATAAATTAATTAATCTCACTTATAAACTGATATGCAATGTAATAATAAATATAAGTATTTCATGATATATGTTATAATTAAGTAATTTACTTAGTTTTTTTAATCTCTCTAAATTTATCAACTGAATCTTGTAGTGCATATATACTGATATGAAAATGATTGATTGCATTAATTATTTAATTGATCACGCATTATCGAAGGAGGTAGAGTTAGAGCCTTTTATAACCAGTATAGGGCATAGAGGGCAGATTTATGGAAGATTAAATTTTAATTATTTTAAATCACACATCTGTTTCATTCGGGGGGCCGGGTTATCTTAAAGATATGGTATACGGAGTTTCTACGAGTGTACTACTGCTTTTCAGTTAAGTTGTAAATTGTAATACCTCTCTAGCTCCTCCTTATAAACGATACCAGAGCAGTGTTTATTCAGCTGTATTCAGTGTTAAATACAGTAATTCTTATAGGCAGAGGCAACTTTATAGCACCTACAATGAAAGCCTTTAGATTTACATCAAAAATCAACGTGATTTACAGTTCAAAAGAAAAGTAAGTGAGAGCGGTTTTGTCTCGGTTTATATGAAGGTGCTGCTGGTTTAACGACATCCCAAATAGGCTCATATACTTCTCCAACATCAAAAGAAGTGATGAAGGCCATGTTAAAAGGGGTTTTACCACGAATTGCTTTCCATCAGTAGTTAGGTAGCTTGTAATGGGATCGGGTAATCAATTAGCTTCTACTACTTGGGGTTACTCATTATGTTGTGCAATCATTCTGGCAGGAGACAAGTGGTCCACGTTCAACAAAGTTGTAGGATTAAGTGTAATACCAACAGCACAGCAAAGGATGCAAGTCAAGTAATTAAAGATAATTAATTAGCCGTCTTATTAAACAATGGATTTGCTTTAATAATGTCTGACTTTGACAATGTGACGATAAGGATGGTGACACTCCCACCAGTATGAACATGCCTCTGCCCAATTATATATGGCTGTGTCAAATTAAACACTGATATAACTAAGAGATTAATTAATGAGTGGCTGGTGTGTGGAAGAACTGAACAGGAGTGATGGGGGCCAAAATGAAAAGCAACTTATCTGAAGCATGTAAACAAATGAGAAGAGGAGCCATCCTCATGAATTGAGTAGGACCGTGTTAAGACTTGAGCGAAACTGGGCATCATTGTGTCTGAGGGGCAAGAAACAGGGCTTCCAATAATGGTCATGACTTTCAAATCTGAAACTATCTGAGTGGCATTCCCAGATGCATATTTAATTCGCCTTCCTAGTGGGATTTCTTTTGTCTCGATGCAGGTACCAACATTACTCTTGTCTTCCTCTTTTTCTTTGTTTTTTTATGCAATAAGGATCATTGGACATGCTTTCTTTATTTCAGAATGACGGTTTGCAATGCGTGAATATGATCGAAGAGGGAACTGTGAAACTTGAAGGCACGTTAAAGTTTTAGGGTAGATTTTGTCCAAATACTCATTTTTCCAAAACTTAAGCTTTGTAATAAAAGATATGTTTTAAATTTAGGTTTTGAAAAATTTATTTTCTCATCAAGTCATACCCCATCTCATAATAAATTTTCTCTTTCCTTTTTTTATTTATTTCTCTTTCCTACTTACGTTTTGCCTCAGAATCCGTAAAAGTTATTCTTAACATAACTTTTTAAGGGCTTGTTGGAAGCTATTCCCAAAACCTAAATTTTGTCCAAGCACAAAATTTTTTTAGAAAATCTATTTTAGTTAAAAAACCTCGGTTTGAAACCTAAGTTTTGAAAACTAGATTTTTTCTTTCCTACTTTTTTCTTCTTTCTCTTTTATCTTTCCTGCTATTTCTTTCTTTCATTTTCCTTTCCTTACTTTTTCTTTTTTCTCTTTCCTATTTTTCATTATTTTTTCTTTCCTACCTACTTTTTGCCTCGGAATTCATAAAAACTAATAACTTCCCAAACATAAATCACTTTTCAAAGTCCAGGTTTTGCCTCGAAATCTGCAAAAGCTATTTTTCAAAACCTAGATTTTGCCTCGAAATCTGTTAAAACTATTTTTAAAAATGCTTTTAAACAAGCTTTAAATACAATCACTTTTTCAAAATATAGGTTTTACCTTAGAATCCGTAAAAATTGTTATCCTAAAATTTATTATCAAAAATCTAAATTTTACTTCGAACTCATAAAAATATTCTCTAACGAATTTCCAAGCAAACTCTTATTCGTTGGAGAGAGAGAGAGAGGTTTATCTACTCTGTGTGTATTCGTTTATACATGTGACGTGTGTATATGTAAGTCGGAAATAATTTGCATTCAATGTTTCGGACAAAATAATTGAATGTAATGTAAGCTGCACGTCGGGTCAGGAGAGATGTAAAAATAATGATTATATTATTGGTTGGAACCTGTAAGGAGGGAGGTGGTGAAAATGTTACGAATTAATGGGAATGAACGGACGGGAAATGGTGAGGGGTACAGGGCTGGGTCATTTTAGGCCCAGTGAAGACGAGCGGGTCAGGCCCATATTTATTACTGGTTGAATGAGTTTTGTGGTGGGGTTGACAGGGAAGATCAAGGACCTCAACAGTTGGATGGTCAACGTTTGAATTCTTAATGAAAAAAAATTATTTAAACTAAACAATAGATGTTAGTTAAATTATGAGAGAATTGGTTCCCAACCCATATATTCATGGGTTTAAAT
>JANTPZ010150457.1:0-11310 GCA_025593235.1 Vachellia pachyceras | reverse complement strand
TTCCGTTAGGAATGCCGTTTTGACTCCCAAAATCCATTCTCACGCAAGCCGAGACAAAATTCCTCTCACATAAAGTACCTCGGAATCTGTGTCCGTTTTCTCAACGGGTTTCCAAACGAAGCCATTGTTGCATCTGCGTCAGAATAGTGTACTTTTATCACCTATAAATATAATCGTAATCCATTGGACTTCTTTGGGCAGATGATTTGAAGGGATGTGAGCATAAACAAAGTCAATTTATTGAACCCGATGCATGGTTAGCAAATCTTTGTCTCAACTGTGCACATAAGTTAAGATAAAAAGTGTTTTAAAATCTGTAAAAAATTTTAAAATTTGTAAAAAGCATCTTGAAATTCGTAAAATTATCTCGAAATCCATCAACTTATTTCTCATTTGGACATCTTGGTGTGACCCATTCTCTGAAACGGGTGGGCAGCGGATGACCAACCGGTCATACCGGGTAGCCGGTGAATCCGTAGGGGTTTACTACTTTCCCTGTCTCTCATACATAGGCCCCATTTCAGTTCCCGCCGATTTCAAATTTTGAACTTGCGCTCAACGTCTTCCTTCTATCTCCAATCCTCAGATCCCATCTTTCTGATCTTCTAATCCTTCACTTTTCAATCCCAAGCAGCAAACATGGGTGGGGCTCACAGTCGTGAAGATTTAGAAATTTCCGATTCTGACGAAGACGGTTATTCTCCGAACCACAGCGATGATGAAGCAGGCTACCAAGACGCCGAAGAGGAGCACAAAAATTCTGCTGACCGGAGAGTTGGCACTCCATCATCACTTGATGACGTGGAGGCGAAGCTTAAGGCCTTGAAGCTCAAATACTCATCTTCCCAGAATCCCAATCTGAAGAATGCCGTTAAGCTCTACCTTCATGTCGGCGGAACCACCCCGAAGGCTAAATGGGTAACTTCTGAAAAACTAACTGCTTACAATTTTGTTAGGACCTCCGGAGTTGACGATGGTGATGGAGACGATGAAGTTGACGAGGCAGGAAACTCATGGTGGGTTTTGAAGGTTGGTTCAAAAATTCGAGCGAAGGTGGATACCGAGATGCAATTGAAGACTTTCGGTGACCAGCGTCGCGCTGACTTCGTTGCTCGGGGTGTTTGGGCTATGAAATTCTTTTCTGAAGAAGATTATAAGGCGTTTGTTGCTCGGTTCGAGAGCTGTTTGTTTGAGAACACTTATGGCGTTGAGGCCACGGAAGAAAGCAAGCTTAAGATTTATGGCAAGGATTTTATTGGATGGGCCAAACCAGAGGCTGCGGACGATTCTATATGGGAGGATGCGGAGGATAGCCTTTCCAAAAGCCCTGCTTCTGTAACGCCAACAAGAGCAAACCAAGACTTGATGGAGGAGTTTGAGGAAGCAGCAAATAGTGGGATACAGAGCTTGGCGTTGGGTGCATTGGACAACAGCTTTTTGGTCGGTGATTCTGGCATTCAGGTTGTGAAGAATTTTGCTCATGGAATTCATGGAAAAGGTACTTTTGTGAATTTTGGCAGTGGGTATCAAAGTAACAGTTCATCTTTGGTACATGCTACGCCCAAGAAGACTCTTCTAATGAAGGCAGAGACTAACATGCTCCTCATGAGTCCAGTTGGAGCTGGGAAGACTCATTCAACCAACCTTCACCAGCTTGATATTGAGACTGGGAAAATTGTAACAGAGTGGAAGTTTGGAAAGGATGGGGTTGACATTACAATGAGAGATATCGTCAATGACAGCAAGGGAGCTCAGTTGGATCCTTCAGGATCTACTTTTCTTGGATTGGATGACAATAGGCTTTGTAGGTGGGATATGCGTGACCGCCATGGTGTTGTTCAGGATCTGGCTAACTCTAATACCCCTGTTTTAAATTGGACCCAGGGGCATCAGTTCTCTCGGGGGACCAACTTTCAATGCTTTGCCACTACTGGTGATGGTTCCATAGTTGTAGGATCTCTTGATGGGAAGATCCGTTTGTATTCAATCAATTCAATGAGACAGGCCAAAACAGCTTTTCCTGGCCTTGGTTCACCCATTACACATGTGGATGTAACGTTCGATGGGAAGTGGGTTGTGGGTACTACCGACACCTACTTGGTCCTTATTTGTACCCTTTTCACTGACAAAGACGGGAAGACAAAAACTGGTTTCAGCGGGCGCATGGGAAATAGGATAGCCGCTCCAAGGTTGCTGAAGCTGACTCCTCTGGATTCACATTTAGCTGGAACAAACAACAAGTTCCGCAATGCTCAGTTTTCATGGGTAATGACAGAGTATTTTTTCGGTTACTGCTCAATTATGATATAATATATCCCGTGTTAGGCATAGTAGATTCTTCAATCTTGAATTGCCGTCTTGCGTTTCTTGAATTCGAACTGCTATTTAGAGCTTCATTTCCAACTGTCCTTCAGACTTGCCTTGCGTCTTCGAATTTTTAACTGGTCCATGAACAAGTTTAGATTTACCTATCCGATTATTAATGAAACAACTTAGTCAATTGAAATTATGCTACATCTCTGGATGTTACACTGACTCGGAGTCATGTAGAAACTTCCTTGAAATTTGGAATTCCATCGCATGCCTGCTTTCATTAGCAGATAAGCTAGTCTGATTGGGATTTAGATCGTTTTCAATAAAGTAATTAGACACTCTTCCACTTCGCCGTTTGAATTGCGTGGTTTTATTTTCAAGAGGTAATTGCTTGCTTCCAATCGTTAGAAATTTGCTACTGTTCTTATCCTTTTGGGTTTTGGCGTTGAAGAAAATGGCTCTTGACTTTCTCCAGTTAAACTTGAGATGCAGTTGTAGGCTTTTATTATATGTCAATTGGATTTCCATCGTCATGTTCACATATACTGATGCATTCAATCTCACCGGTTGTTCAGGTCACCGAGAACGGAAAGCAGGAGCGCCATGTAGTGGCCACAGTTGGGAAGTTCAGTGTGATTTGGAACTTCCAACAAGTGAAGGACGGTTCTCATGAATGCTACCGTAATCAGCACGGTCTCAAGAGCTGTTATTGCTATAAGATTATCCTTAAGGAAGATTCCATTGTTGATAGCCGTTTCATGCATGACAAGTTTGCGGTCACTGATTCTCCTGAGGCTCCATTGGTTATTGCGACCCCAATGAAAGTTAGCTCACTCAGCATATCCAGCAGGCGATGATACCATTGATACACGTTTTATTTCGATAGCCAGCTTTTTCATAGCTTAACTGCTTCAGTAGTGACATAAACATTCCAGATTATTAAACGTTTCATCTTGCACTTTGCAATTGTATGTATGATGTCTGTGTTTGAATGGGAAATTAGATGTAGTTGTTGTCAAATTGCTCCAGTGTATTCATTCTTGGTTCTCTTAATTTGTTATGTTGGACCTGAAAGCTGGAATCTAAGTAATCTAATTTATTTCTTCTCGGATCTTTCCTTGTTATTATTTATCTCTTGATTTTATTACTGAGTTGAACTCATGACTCATCAGGTTTGAGGAATGACTGGACAAATAAGTGAAGAATCGAATGGCAGTAGCAATACAAGTTCTGACTTTCTGGTTTTCCAACACCTTTCTTAGTTGATCATGGAACATGTAGAATCTTAAAACTCATATAATCGGATCTGATTTGTAAAGAGTTAGACGCCCAGGCCTAAGAAGCAAATATTTCTTATCCTCTTGTCCAATGTCCATGGATAAGTGGGGCCATGTTCTTTGTCTTCTGATTTTTTTTAACTGATACAAACAAACATGCCTATGACTGTGGCATCTGTGGTGGTGAAAGTGGAAATTTTGAGTGCTTAATTTGACGTCCTTGAGTACGAGAGAAGATAAAGAAGAATGGCCTTAGCAACAGGAAGAAGCTTCCCTTTGCAGCCATGCTCTTTACTTGAAAACGCGAGCTTCAATAAATCTCCAGTAGGTGGCACATCCTCGTGGCTCAAGCATGCTGGCGCTGAAATTACAATAGCCTTGTAGGCGAACTAGTATTGCCGCTCAACAGCGACCTACGTGGCTCTCAGGCCTCGATCCTCCCCCTTATGTTGATGGAACGTGAGCCCTTCAATCTGCTTTATCGCTTCTACCTCTAATTCATCTTCTTCTCCAAAATCTATTTCCACGTGATTTTTCAATCTAACACCGTGGCAAGTTTTACAGTCTGGCCGGAGATTTCGGGTTGGATCCACTTGGACTTGGAGAAGACCCGGAAGCCTGAGGTGGTATGTGCAAGCAGAGCTGTTTCATGCTCGCTTTGCAATGATTGGGGTCTCTGGCATTCTGCTGGCAGATGTGAGTCACATCACTCCAACTTATATTTTTCTTTTCGGAATTTGGTATTATTCTGTAAATTCTTACGCTTTGAAAGAATTCATAATTTAATGTCAAGTTCTTATGCTCTACCTGTAAATACCTATGCTCTTCCTGCGATCTCTAACACTGTTGTTCAGACACTTCACTTGGCAGGACTTGAAACCATACCGGTTTGGTATGAGGCCGGTGCAATATTTTGCTGATGTGAATTATGGGGTAGGATTTTGTTCCTTCACAATTTACACGAGAAAAAAATTGGGGGATTTTATATATTTTTCCTGCTTCGGATAATGCATCAACTGGTCATCTTTTCGTGCGCAGCTTTGTTGACACTTGAAGATACATGGACTTCGTTAGTCCTGGATCTCAAGTCAAGGAGGGATCCTTCTTTGGACTGGAAGCTGCATTTGAGGGTTTAGACCAGGGTATGCTTGATGAAATAACACTTCTGCTCCATCTTTATCTAATAATCTCTCCTCTCTCTCTCTCTCTCTCTCTCTCTCTAATTTTGATTCCGTGAGTGTGTTCTTTACTGATCGTACTGAACATGAATCGTGTCTCTTTTGTACCTGCCATACATAGAGGACATGAGGTTTTTTTTTTTGACCTGAGAGGACACGAGGTTGATGGCTTATGTTTCAACAAATCAGGTACCCTGGAGGTCCTTTGCTAAATGCTCTCGGACTAGCTAAAGATATTAAAAATGCTCACGAATGGAAACTTGAAAGATATTAAGAACGGTATGCTTTTCTCAATGTGCATGTGTAGTTTTTTAACTGATAATTTTTTTTTGTAATTTAATATACAGGTGGAGACTTAATTCCATACTGGTACTTTTCGTACTTGTCAGAGAGACTCGCTATGGTGGCAATGCTTGTAATCTTCGTACAAGCTTCAGTGACTCATGTTGGACCAATGAATAACCTTGTGCAACATCTTTCTGATCCATGGCACAAAACTATTGTTCAGATCCGCAGCTCTGGTTAAGGGCTGCTCTTCTCAGCTGTGTGTAACATCACGAATTGCCTTTAATCATGAAATAAATTATTTCCTCCTCAGCCACTCAACTACTAGGATAAAGAAGGATGGCGAATTGTCTAAAACTAACCAAAGTTTTTAATACATTCATCAAAGTATGATATTAATGTGATACATACAATGGAATACAAACTTCTAAGGTTCTTGAAATCGAAAATAATTTCAGAATTCACATCACTTTCACTTTATCAGTTTGACAGTTTTCCAACATGCACACACATGCTATTCAATGAAATTGGATTCGTATATAAATGGAGCTCCAATTTCTAGATTAGCCACTGCAAAAGAAAACCTCTTTCATTTCACCAAATCTCACACAGCTTTACAAAAGGATATTTCAGATCAAAAGTGCCTATACACAAATCAGCTCCGTCTTATTCTCTCTCTTCACCAAGAATGGCGAACTTATTCTATGTCCTTGTAAAGAACCAACCAAGCGACCATTCGTAGATTCTTTCACTGAGACGGAGTATAACAAACCAATCAACCATACATACAATAATCACCCAAAATGTACAGGTTCAACATGATTTGAGAAGTCTAAGCAGTTCTAGGGCACTTCAAGATCTCCAGAAGGATAGTATGCAAGATAACTACAAGGTGACCAGGAAAGATTTCAATTAGGGATTATGCTGACTTCGTTGTATGTGATCTCCTCCTGGCAAAGAGCATTAAAACACGTGGTAGAAGTGATTTTTTCTTCTTCTTTCCAACTCCCGTGTCTGAGAATGATCCATTTTCAGCATTGTTGACATGCGCATAATCATTTGGACTTGACAAGTACTGTGCAGAGTTATCCGAACTGGGAGCTCGGTGTAAGTTATTTGCTTCCTTGTTGCCCTCCATACTAGCTCTTGGGCTTTTATTCTGGTTTATCGCTCCCTGATCAAATTCACCAGCCTTTCTTCGTTGCTCATGTTCAGCCCTCCACTTTCTTAATTCTTGTTCTACACCTAACTTCCCTTCCTTTGCTTTCTCAGCTCTATCCATTGCTATCTTTAAAGACTCCCTTCCGGCTAGCATCTCCTTATTAGCTTCATCCAATTTTTCCAAGGTTTTCAATTCAGACTCCCTAGCTAATGCAATTTGAGAATTAGCATCCGCAATCCTCATATCAGCCTGTTCTTCTGCCTCATGGGCCCGTCTACTAAGCTCATAGTACTCTTCTAAAGAAAGTGTCACACCAGCAACTGAATCTGATTCATTGTTGGTTCTAGCTGATTCACTCTCTTCCAATGCTTTAATTGCTGCCATTGCCAACTTTTCAGAAGCCCTAGCAGCCTCTATCTCCTTTTGAGCTGCAAGTAATCTACTTTCCATGGTAGTTGCTCCAGCTTTAGCTTGTTCTGCCTCCTCCTTCACTTTCCGGAGCTCTTCACGGGCTGCTTGGGCAAGCAAGTTGGCCTGGTTAGCTTCTTCAGCTGCTTGTTGCAGTTTTTTGGGTAGCTCAACCATCCTCTCCCTGGCTTCTTTCTCTTTCATCTGGGTCAAAGCTATGTCTGATCTAGTCTGGTCCAGTTCAGCCTTGAGAGATGCAACAGCAACGGAGGCCATCCCCTCTCTTTGTCCAATGTTAGCAAGATCTGATTTCTCCCGTTCAAGTTCTGATTTTAATGACGCAGCAGCTACTTTCAAGCAATTGACCTCAGCAGTTGCTTTCTCTATGTTGAACTTTACTTCCTCAAGTTCCTTTTTCGCCAATGCCACTGCTCCTTGTATCTCATTATGATTCTTCTTCTGTGGTTCCTCTGGGTCCCCTTTCGAGACTCCTTCACTGCCCTCCTGCTTTAATTTTGTTTCCATATATGCAGCTAATTCAGCTTTCAAATCAAGAAGCAAAGCAGAGGCAGTGTCCAATTTAGATTTCAGATCCTTTGCAGACAAAATTTGCTGGTTTAGTCTCTGGAGCTCCTCTTCTGCCTGTTTGAGTTCTTTCTCCCAATTGAGAGAATCTTGATCTCTGGCCATGACTGTTCCTATTCTTTGTTCCTCTGCTTCCAAGTGTGCTGCCTGAGCAGACTCCAATGACTCCTTTGTGGCAATCAGCTCGATAGTCAAATCCTCCACTGTCTTCTCTACTTCCTTAGATTCAGCAACAGCCTCTTCAGCCTTCTTAACAGCTACATCCTTTTCAGTTAATAAAGAGGCATATTCCTTGTGCAGCACGTCCAGCTCCTCTTTGACGGATTGTAGGTCTGAAACAGCATCTGCATGCCTAGCTTTAGCAACCTCAAGTTGTGCCTTGGCTGCAATGCTAGATTCATCTGCAATTCCCTGCTCCATCTCTACCACTCTAAGTTTTGCAAGTTCTGAATCTTGTCGAGCCTGATGCTCTTCTGTTTGTGCCCTCTCTATGTTGATTTTTAGTTCTTCTATTAGTCTCTTAGCATTGTCCAACTCCATCAGTACTTGTGTTTTTTCCCCTTCAGCAGCCTCTGACTGTTTTCTGAGCTCAGGGATCTCCTCATAAGCCTTTCCTAGTTCTTGCTCAACAATCTTGCGTCTCTGTATATTCGAAGATAAAATAAATTAATAGGGGCTCTGGCAGGCAAAGACGCCATTTCTGGTCAAGCATCAGATATCCTACAGCAAGCCAGGAATTCAAAAAATTTCCATTTGGCTACGCAAATAAAATCAGTGCTAGACATCAGACTCAACAACTTGGTAAACATGGATAAAACATGCCCAGAAGAGAAAGAAGAAAGATACAGACACTACAATTCATAGTTGTTGCGATGTTGTCCAAATTTACTTGATAACAAGGAAATCATAATGCAGATTGCAGAGCACATGTTCAAGTACTGCTACTGGCACTGACTGAATCCAAAGCGTTTACTGGTTGTATGTAATTCAAAACCACTAGGAGCATAAATAATCAATTTCCCTTAAAAGGAGGCATCTAGGTCTCAATCCCCAGCAGTCATTTAACAATCACAACTGAGGCTAATAATCAAAATGGTATTGAACAACTATGAAATTCATTTTCCTCTCATGGTAAGGCATTTAACTTTTAGTAAGGGTTTTAACTGATAAAGCGGAAATAGCATTGGTGAATGAATTTTAATGCAAAACAGGCAATCAAAGAAAATTTCTTCAGATAATTGATCATAGGTAAAACAGAGTAACAGACATACCTCCACAGTCTGGATTCTATGAGCCTTCCAATCCACAATTCCTCCAAACTTGGAAACAGCTTCCTTGACAGATTCAAATGGGGCTGCTGTATCAATAAGGCCTCTTTTAGTACTGGGCTGCACAGCATGAGCAGAAGCAGAGGCTGAGTGGATAATCTGATTAGAACTACTTTCCTGCAAGTCAGAAATGTTCTTTACAGCTTCTGGTTTAGAATTTCCAATCACAGTCCCATTGTTGCTTCTTTCAGTCATGCCAACCATACCATTTGATTTTGAAGCTGAAGCGTCTAAAGGAAGAACTTCATCTTGTCCTATAGTTTGATCATCAGAAGCATTTTGTGGTGCAGCGAATTCTGAGAGTTTAGTAACCAGCAAATTGGTCCTAGATTCCTCTCTTCCATTACTGATTGAGGTTGAAGCTGGTTCATCTTGTCCTATAGTTTGACTGTCAGAATCATCTAGCGGTGTTGCTAATTTGGACAATTCACTCACTGGCAAATGAGTCTGGGATTCCTTATCCCCATTACTGATTGAGATTGTAATTTCAGGAGGAATTTCATCTCGTCCTACAGTTTGACCATCAGAAGCATCTGTTGGCATAGCCAAAATAGAGGATTCAGGCACCGCCATGTGGGTTGTAGATTCCTCTTTTCCATCACAATTAGAGGTTGACAATGAATCATCCACAGGAAGAATTCCATCTTTTCCTACAGCCTGACCTTCACAAGCATCTTGTGGAGTTGCTAATTTAGAAGTTCCAGTCTCTGGCAAATGAGTCCCAGATTCCCCCTTTCTATCACTGAGTGAATTGACTGGAGTTTCAGCATAAGAACGATTATCCATCAAGTTTATTGCTTCATTATTTTCTTTGGGTAGATCTACCAATGATATCTGTTCAGCACTTTTTGAAGACGATTCTGGGAGAGATGGCTTCTCTTCAGCATCCTCCATTCAAAAAAGAAGTTCAGAGTGCCAAGCAAGTGCCTAAAATACATGTGATAAACGAAATAAATGAAAAATGAACGCATAAACAAGAAAGTTTTCTAACTATTTCAGCTGTTAAGTTATACCGTGTTGGAGCTACAGCTAGAAATACAAAATTACCATGAATTATTTCAAAGTACTATACCATATTAGAACTACTTTCCAGGATTAGGCACAGAATATCTTCATATATCATTGAAGTTGTTTCTTCTACTCATCTCTATCGAACGGTTCGAAGAGGAAAGGGAAAGGGTATTGAAACCAAGTTTCGGACTTTCAGTCAATTCTGCAATTCTACAGCGAAGCTTCTTTTTTTAATTACAAAAAACAAAGTAGACGTTATCGTACACCCTGTATTAGCTAACCTTTTGAAAAGAAAAAAATGTCAGTTTTAACTTGTCAACAATAAAGGTTAAGTGCCTCTGGAAAAATATATCACGGTCACGGAACAGAGCACCCCTATTTAGAACTGGGCTGTCAAAAATTCTGCCGATACATCGAAGGAGGGAGTAACAATAGAAACAACAATTTTATGAAACTCCCGCTTACAGCAGAACCACTATCTCCCAAGCAAGCTATGCCTTCTTTTCTATAATTCCGGACAATCATAAGACCGGAAGAGAAATATATCATATCCTGCTCCGGTTAACAGTAATTCAACTTATAAGAGTCGCTCTCCTGAATAAGGAAAACAGACAAAGCTCAAATTTAAAGCTACAACGAAGAATGAACCCATTGATTACACAAGAATCAAGACAAAACGGATGAAGTAGCTAGGTGCCGAAAAAGAAAATCTAAGAAAGAGAGGAAAAGAAATCAGAGAAGAACGTACCCAGATTTAGCAGAGACGAATAGGATGATTGAAACTCAGCAGAAATTAGGGACCCCTGGAAATTGAGGCGGAAATTCCAAGAAAATCGAAATTAGATTCAGCAAAAATAATTAAGGAGGAAAAGTTGCAGCTAAGAATAGAATCGAGGAAAAAACGGGGAAGGTGCACGTATAGTGGAACCTACCTCGTCACACACACACAAACAGATCCATCTGTGCGCTCCCTCATTCTGTCTTTCAAGTATCAACGTCATCATTTTTTTTTGGGAAATATATTATTGGTTTAAATTTTCAAAGGCCCCAATCATTTTGTTGGATTTTCCACCTGCCCTCTCCTAATTACTGTCATGTTTGCAGAAAAACGCCCTCATTTACATAAACAATGATCATGATTCATTTCATGACGCGGCTTATAGGAATCCCAGATTAAAGCTACAAAAAATAAAAATGGCATTTTTTTCTAAATGGAAGGTAAATGCCTCACTAATTAATTGCCAATATAAATAATGATCAGCTTAAAGGTAGTTAAGTGGAATGAAAGTAAAATCCTTATTTATTACTTACCAAAAAAATCTACTAATTTAAATATAGTTTGAGCAAGAAGAACGATGAAGATAGAAATAGATAAGCACTAAAACTGCATGGTTTTTAATTCTTAAATGAAAACTCAAACTATATACATTCAAGTTAACAACTAATATTTTAGTAAGAAATTAAAATCAATATACAATACAAAATCTATAAAAGATCACCTCATTTGTAGATCTTTTTTACATTGAAATACATCATGAACTATATGACCTTTTTCAAATTTTATTTAAAAAAAGGGAGAGACTCGCATTATAGTTTGAGTGACAAAAAATAATTCATGAGGGAAGGCTTTTGGAAATAGAGCAAAGTTTTGGGGCGAGGGGGTAAATTAAGCAAAAACAAAAGGACAAAAGTTTGACTGCAAGATCAAAATGACAGCCGGGTTGCTCTACTTTGCTTGCCAAGGTGGCCAGGCTTTTATTCTA
>JANTPZ010150456.1:0-48138 GCA_025593235.1 Vachellia pachyceras | reverse complement strand
TATTTCAAATAATTATTTTTCCTCTTTTACCCTTCAAAATTCCGTAGACGGAGATCGGGTCCGAATTTGGAAAATCCGTGTTACGTCATTGCGACCGGTATGTAGAGATCTATCTTTTGGGCATCTGTAAATTTTTCTGATATTTTGGTCAACTGGTCGACTTTTTGACTTTGACTTTGACTTTTCTTTTGTCAAATGACCAAAATACCCTTTAACTTTGTCATAATTACCATTTTGCCCTTACTTTCTCTACTTTTCCAAAAATTACTATTTTGCCCTTACTTTTGATACTAAAAGACCTTTATGTCCTTGATCTTTTATTAAATGACGTATGATCCCTTTCCTGAAGGTTTTCCCATCCTCATATCACGCTGGGCAATTTTCCTTAATCCTGGAATTTCTACGGAACTCCGTGTACTAAGCCAGGTCTATCTTTATGACTTCCGGCCTATAGTCTTTCTTCTATACTATTTACCTCTGATTTCTCTTTTCGTTTCCTAGTAATCGGATTAGCATTTAATTTAGCTAGCATCGAAATTTATGGATATTACAGAACGAGTCAGAGTTTTCATGTGGATAGCATTCTATGATCGCTTACCGACTAATAAACGGAGGAGCAAGCGGTCTCCAGACTCAAGCTTGTGTCAACATTGTAAATTGGAATCTGAGGACACTATGCATGTATTGAGGGACTGTGGTTATGCGAGGCAGGTCTGGCTCCAGTTAGTTGATCCAAAGCATTAGACGTCTTTCTTTATTACTCCTCTGAAGAATTGGTTTGCTCTTAACTTGAAAAGAGAGCTAGGTAGAAAGAAGAATGAATAGTGGCAATTACTTTGGGGGGTTACTATTTGGAAGCTTTGGAAATAGAGAAATTAAGAGGTGTTCGATCTGGACTTTACTAAACCAAGAGAACCTGTGTCTAACATTCTAAGGGGATGGAAAGGTTGCGTGATGATAAGGGAAGACGTTCAGAGGAAGCCATGAGAACTAGCAAATATGAAATGGACTCTACCTGAGTTGGCTTGGGTCAAAGCTAACGTAGACGATATAGTAACTAGCAGTTAAGACAAAGCTGGCAGTGGAGGAGCTATTCGAGACCATAAAGGAAATTGGATTTTTGGCTTTGCTCAGGAACTAGGTTAGTGTACAGTTTTCGAGGCAGAGCAACTTGCAATGTTCAGATGATTAAGTGGAATCTGACTCAAAGGATCTGGTCGAGGAGATGAGGCAAACAAAGGATTCAGCCAACTGTAGCTTGCTAAGCATTCTGTTGAAGGAATTCTAGGAGTACGATTTGGAGCTGAAGGTCGAACTCATCTCAAGAAACCAAAATCAGATTGCTGATAGTCTAGTGAAGGAGGGGCTCACGAGATCTGTTCTTTATGATACGTGTCCTCAGTATTTGTGCTCCTTAAGGGATAAGGAGGCTATGGGATCTTTTCCCCGTTAACTTTTATTTTCTTGTTGGCCTTGTGCTTCTTATGTATAAAAAAAAAGTATTTACATTTCGTGTTATTAGTGTATTAAATATAATTGCAACTTATAGAAGAATACATACACTTGGCAAAAAAAAAATGAACCAAATAAAAGATTTACCAAAAGCAGTTTTTTTCTCACAACATAATAAAATAACATTAGAATTATTGTTGAGATGATACCCATGCTATTTAGTATCTGACCTCATATTTACCACCCAATTAATACTCTTGAGTGGACCTTATATTTAATATGGGAAGAAATATATATTCATCATATAATTTACTTATTTTTGTACTAAGACAATAAAAGTAACCACATGTACACCCTTTTGTGGAAAATGGTTACTTAGTCTTATTTTCATGGCACTTCCCCAATTCTTAATGTAAGACCTATTTAATTAATTTAATGAGATTAAAAAATTAGTTCAGTTAATTATAATAAATATAACATATTTTCCTAAAATATTCTTATTTAGAATGATTCAATGGTAGAGAGGTCTTTTTTGCTTTTAATGGCAAAGAGGTCTTTCGCTTCAACCACTAATTGTTGTAAAAAAGAACTCACCACCTTGTTGAGACTGAAGAAATTATGATTCATCTAAAGACTTGAAAATTTATTATTCTAGGTTTCTTGATGTAGCTAGATGTTCAAGATTGATCATCAAATGTGTAAGAGTTACTAATGTGAGAGAGGCTTCCCAATGACTAATTAAGCGGTTATCAACTTTAAAAAAAAATATGGTGCAATAATAACAAAGTCAAATTATAGACTCTAAATTAACATTATGATCTAGTTATCTTTATTAGTAACTGTAATATCCTAAATTTCTGGTAACTGAGGATAAGGGCTAAATGAAGGGCTACATAGTGTTCAAGGATCCGTAGGGTGAATAGAAGTATAAAAGATGCCAAAGGTGCCATTTTACAAGAAAATAAAATGTAAGGGCAAAATGGTCATTTTGGTAAAAGTCAAGGGCATTTTAGTAATTTTGACAAAAATACCAGAAAATGACCCCAGGCACCAGGAGGTAGAGAAAAGTCATTGATCAACAATTGAGGCTCAGTTAAGGTTAAACGGACAAAAATGTCCTTCCCGGGACATTTTTACAGTAATTAATATTTTAGTTATTTAATATTTTTTAGCTAAATATTATTATTTAAATTGTCCAAATGCCTCATAAATGTAATTTTAAAGTAACCAAAAATAATTTTTGGAGTGCCCTAATTTATAAAATTGTTTCTAGAAGAAAGTTAGAAATAGTTTGCCAGAACGATGGTATGAAAGGTCGAAAATCGTCGAATTTAGATTTTCAGAAGAAAATTTATTAACTACATTTTCGAAATCAGTTTGGAGAAAAGAAAAATACCCTAATGAGCTTATGTATTATGGGAGTTTTTGAGGGATTGAAATGGCCTTAATGATAAGAAATTTACCGAAAAGCATTTTTGGCAGCCGAAAAATCATAAAATTAAGGGTATTTTGGTAAAAATGGATCATGGACTGATTTTTAAAGTCTTTTCACTCCCATTTCTGTCCATTTTCATGCTGCACAAGAGAAAAGAGAGAGGAGAGGACAGTGGAAGCCAAGGAGAAGAGGGGAGTGAAGATTGAAGCCAAAACCCAAGGTTAAGTATTTAAGCTTGATTTCTTCTCCAAGAACTCATCTATGGCCTCTAATCTCTCATCTAATTGGTTTAAAATATGAGTGGTTTTGTTGGCTATTTGGATGATGAGGGTTTGTGAGAGAATTGAAGAAAAGCAAGAATCACAAGTAATAAGTGGTATAAATAAACTCTATGCATGTTTTGTGACATGTTGCTAATAAGTTTGAGTTGATTTGAGCTTGCTATGAAACATTAGCATTAAAATCTGCCCATGCTGGACGAAATTGAGGAGGCATGAAGATGAATGTTTTGATGTTATTAAATGATTGGGAATTGGTCTACGAATGAGATTATACATGTATATGCAAAAAGATGTTGAAAAATCAATTTCCTCCAATTTTTGTGCAATTTCGTGCAGCTGGGATTATGAAGAGAAAGGTGTGATTTTGAATGTTTTGATGTTTCCATTGAGTTTAAAATGCAAAATTGTGTAAGACGGAAGTGAGACACAATTTTTGAAGCATTAAAGGCACATTTGGCCATGTAAAAGGCTAAGTGGTCAAGAGAGAGTTTTATGAGTTGTTTAATGCTATAATGCATGAGAAATGGCTTGAGATTGATGCCAAGTATACTATGGCATATGTAGGAGTGCTAAAGTCCCAAGAAGAGTTTCAAAGAGACAGGTGCAAATTGGAAGCCAATTCAAGTGCCATTGGAAAGTTAAAGCTTCAAGGTAGCAAAACTTCTAACTTTGACATCTACTTTGCATTGATTTATATATATATATATATTAATTGCTATGTTTGATGTGTAGTTGTAGCCACTTGAAATGTAAAACCTTACTTGTGAGAATGAATGGTTGTAGCTATGCAATGATTGTCTTAGCCTTGTACAAATTTATAGAAGTAAGGTTTATTATTCATGTTACATGGCATAATTGTTTACATTCATATAATCATGCATGTCGTTGTATTGTTAGATTTGTTTGCTACTGGGATTTCTTTGAAATCTCACCCTTTCCAATGATAAACCATAGGCACAAGCTCAAGAGGCAGGGGAAAAGATGCAAAAGTGAAAGATGGTGGCTTCCAATTCAGAAGGAATGATATGTATGTTCTTGGGCATATGAGAATTGATAGATGAACGTATGATAAGCTAGTATCTTGTGGTAATTATGTTTACAAGATGTAAATATATGCCAAGCATGTTGGTTATATGTCTAATAATGTGGAATGCATGAGAAAAGAGAGATTGATCTTGGAAAAGCTCAATTTAAGGGGCCAACACCCTTAATATGGTATAATTGGATCAAAAGCTAGTAAATGAAGTCCAATGGTCATGAAATTTTGTTTGAAAGTAGATCTCATTCCAAGCTTTCTATAGAGTCCTAATTTGTTGAATTTTGAGTTGTATGTAAAAAGTTATGAATTTTTGAAGTTCAATAGAAAATTTGACAGCAGAAGTTGGCTGTGACAAATTTTAAAATTGGTTATGATAAAAGTAGTCCAAGAGAAAATTTAATGTGTTCTAGAGAAGTTCACCGCAGCAAACTACACCTAAGAGGAAATTCCATGTGGCCAAGGAAATTGATAGCAACAAAGGTAATGGTTGGTCGTAGCGAAACCCTGTTTCAAGGGACCAAATGAACAGTACAATTTCACATGGTTTAAGATGAAGCTTGAGATTTAATATGCTCAAATGAGTATTTTTCCATACATAATACAAAGAGCTTTAATTGGAGACCTAAATCACATGAGCGAGATTTTACTAGATTTAGTTGTGAATTTTCAAAGTTGTTCCTAAAATATTAAGTTTTTAATGAATACTAATCAAAGTGGGTTTTGAAATTCACATAGATAACTAATTCTAGCTTGTATAATGGCTCTAAATGATCTAGTTAAAGTCTCTAATATATGATGAAGTGAAGATAAGTGAAGTATTACAGTAATTATTCCTAAACAGGTGTGTTCTATGTAAGATTCCAGTTTTCAAATGCAATGATTAGCATTGATTAAGCATGATTAAGGGTGGTTAAGGATATTTGCAAACTAAGATCTACCCTTGAGTTAGGAAGAATGTCAGGAATATTTGGGGTATTTCGTGATTAAGTGTGGGAATGATAATTTTCATGGTAACAACTCTCTATGCCATTTGCCATAATGAAGAGTGATATTTGATATAGTGAATGATGTGGAGTAGAGAATGTGCTCTTTGCATCATTCCGTGAAGTGAATGTATTGGGTCGAGCGCAAGAACTTTGCTCTCATTGTCATTCACCGTGCCGGATGGTGCTTTTCATGATAGTGAACTATTGCAATTTATAAATGGTCTAAAAATGGTCTCCAATACTCCTAAAAGGTAAAGTAAGGAAGGTGTTATACTCTTAAGGTTATACCATGTGACTTTTGTGATTGGATTCACAAGATACAGGTTCTCTTGGGATCTCATTTCAATTATCATTCTTATACCTAGCCAATCTGTCCCAACCCTGTATTAAATCTTTTAAATC
This sequence comes from Vachellia pachyceras, assembly GCA_025593235.1. Taxonomy (NCBI): domain Eukaryota; kingdom Viridiplantae; phylum Streptophyta; class Magnoliopsida; order Fabales; family Fabaceae; genus Vachellia; species Vachellia pachyceras. The sequence goes on along the minus strand of JANTPZ010150456.1, from coordinate 42,543 downwards.
TTAGTCATTTTCTTTTATTTGAATATTTCATCAATACATTCTTTTAATAATAATACATAAGTGGTGCCACTCCTTAATTATTTCATTGAAAAAGGAACTAATCTAATGTTTCATTTACGGTACCTTGTGTTATATCTCAAATTCTTGGATCTAGAAGTTCAAAAATGAGCCTGAATGATATATGTTACTAAGTTCAATTGTGAGGATGTTCTTGATAAGCTAAATGATTTTCTCAAATTATGTGGTATTAAGCTTAGCAGAGGGAATGTTAAAAGTAGAAAGTACAAAGTAAAGGGTAAATATGGAAGTAGAAAGGAAATAAAAGAGTAAAAATGTTATTTTGCCAAATGTAGAAAAGTAAGAACAACAAAATCATTTTGAAAAGTAAGGACCAAAGGGTCATTTTAAAAAATATGGACCAAAGTGACAATTCAAAATTTACGACTAAAGTGAATTTTGAAATCTGGAGACCAAAGTGTCATTTTTTAAATTCAAGGGTATTTTGATAAATTGAGAAAAGCAAAGGGTATTTTTGTCAAAATTTGACCAAAATATTAGAAGATTTTTCTGGACACCAAAAGATAGAGAAAATTCATTTATCAATAATTAAGGATGGAATTTTGGGATGGCTGGCAAAGGAAAATATGATCATGTTGTTGCAATTTTTCTGTACTATTTCGGCTTGTAGGAGAGATGGGAGAAGGAATATGTTTTTGATGATTTTGATGCTTCCATTGAGTTTAAAATGAAAAATTGTGTAGAGTACAAGGAGAAACCAAGTTTGGAAGCATTAGAAATAAAGATTGGAATTGCGTAACAACTTCTTTAAGTTGTTGTTTTGAGTAGTTGAGAGGAATGAGGTTTCTTTTGAGCTATTTGAACTTAAAAATAGAATATACACGCAAAAGTATAGAGGATAAGTATGTTAGATTAATTTTGAAACCCATAGATATAAAAGTGAAAAGGTTAAAGATAACAAGTATGAGTAGTTAGGAAGAAGTAATGTGATCAATAGTCTTAATGAGTTAGTAACTTTTTATGTGATGTGTAACGTCCCATCAAATTTTTTATTTTGAAATTAAAAAAAGGAGAGAGAGAGAGAGAAGGCAATGTGCCTTTTAAGAAAAGAAAAAAATAATAAAAAATAATTATTATTATATCCATCCCATACCGTCTGACACGGTATGGGAATGGATTGAAGTTTGGCTGGGGGCATTAATTGTCCCCAACCGTTGCAGCATGTGGCCATTATAAATACCCCCACACATGCTTTCTTCATCGGCGCAGTGAGGGAGCAGAGGCGAGAGTGAGAGGGAGTTTAGGGGGGAGAGAAGCAGGAGAGAAGGGGAGGAGCTTAGAGAGGTGGTTTCAGCTTAAGAATTCTGCTTTTGGGATCATTTAGGTAAGCAAAACGAGTTATTTTCACTAAACTTCTTTTATGAAAGCTGTTCTAAATATTTATCTTTCTATTGGTAGTAATGTTATGCTGATTAGAGAATATTTTTAGGATTTAGATATTTTCTCAGTTGGAGTTTTATTATCAGAAGATCATATAGAGAAATTTCTATTATTAATTTTTGTGTAAGTAGGATTATTTATTTGATATCTGAATTATTTTAGAAATTATTTATATATTTTTCAGCATAAGATTTCTAATATATAGGATATTTGACCATTAAAATTAAGTTAAATATTTTATTTGAGATTTAAAATTTAAAAGTTGAAATTTCTAATGTGAAGTTACTTTTTAATATTGGGACATTTGGAGACTTTTGATGAATGGAGGTATTTGGAGATTTTTGATAAAATATGATATTTGGTATATAAAAAATATTATCGATTTAGATTTGTTATCTTACTATTATATGGTTTTATAATTTATTTTCTCTATAAATAGATTTTTCAAATACTTTATATTAGTTATTTTTACCTATAAAATTAATTAAAAAAATAATAAATCAGTAGTTGTGCATTAAAAATTAAAAAATTATGTTAACTTGAGGTATAGTCATGTTAAAGAAGTTAAGAAGAATATTAAAATTTAACTATAATATATATATATAGTTGGGAATAAAGTGTGAGTGGAAATATTAAGGTAATTATTTATTTTTCTTCTTTATATATCTATATATTAAAAATTCGTATTTTGCATTACTGTGTAGATTAATTTGTTACTGGACTGTATTGGGTTGCTTGATTCTCAAGGCTAGTGGCATTTAGCTTGGAATTGAGGTAACCGGGATTAATTTTTTTTATATGCTTTTGTGGACTGTAAGGTGTTTTCTAACCTTTGCTTTCTTAATAGGAAATTTTAATGGTGATTTAGAAAATTCTAAATATTTTTATATATAAAATTTGTTCAGTGAAGCAGTGTATTTTTAAACTGTATGAGTGTTTTGTTATACATGAGATGATGTGACATTTGTGATGAGTGATATGAACATGGCATCGGAACTATATGATAGGTATGCATTTATATTTATATGTCTTATACTGTGGGGTTATTTTGGGATGAACGAAGAGTGGTGAATTATTGTGCCCCTCAACTTTTGCTAATCCTTGGCCCAGATTTAGGCTAAGTTGGTGTGGTGGACACCTCCTTATCGCGACCTATTGCAGATGGTATGGGAGGGGGCAGTGTTCTTGAAGTGACTAGCTAGCCTTGGCCAAGTATACTAGCACTGATAGGCTGTACCACGTCCAGAAGTTATAAGGCAGAGCAAGTGGATAGGGGTTAATTGCTTTTGATATATATTATGTTATGGAATTAGTATTGTACTGATAAACTTGCTTCTTTGAATTGCATTCCTATCCTGCATATGTTAGAAATTGATTTTTGGTTACTGAGACGTCATGTCTCATCCCGTTATTATATTTTTTTCAGGCGAGACCTCTAATTTTGATAGAGGCCGAGGGAAGTAGCCAGAGGCGTAATTATTAAGCCTTGTAGGCTCTTTTTGGTATTGGTATTGTATTGAATTTTATATTGCCATATAGGGCCCATTATTATATATCATGATGCATTGAATCTTGGGATGGCTGGCTGGCAATGAGAACTTGTGGACACTATGTTATGGGTTCATTATTTGTGCCAAGTGAATCGGATTTTATGAGATAATTTGTGGACGGATCGTGTGTCAAGGATCTGAGGTGCCTTATTTAATGAAATCGCTTCCGCAAAATTCTATTGTTATTTAATTATTTTGGTTAAATTATTATGGTATAGATTTTGGTTTTTTTCATGATGTTATCTAGGACCATTGGACATTAGGAAAGAAGGACTTGACACTCAAGATACTAAGAAAAGTAAGGAGAAGAGATAGCTTAGCAATTATTGTTTTAATTATATTTCATTATATTTATTTCACAATAATTTGCTTTGCTCTGATTTGGATAACATGAGATAATGTGGATGATAATGTTATGATATGGTGAAGATTGCTTTTATGCAATGATGCCTTGGTCTATGTTGTGTTGTGTGATACATGAGATATGCATAACATTCTAATTGCAAATAAGTTATGAGCATGTATCATGTTTTTAAATGTATGTTAGGTGTTTGAATAATAGTTACTTATGCTACAAAGATTCCCAAGAATCTTACCCAATCAATGTTAACAAACCTTAGCATCCAAGAAGAGAAGAAAGAAGAAGGAGTTCATTGCTTTTGGAAGGAGCAATGTAAGAACCTTTGTTGATTGATTAGCATTTGGAAGGTTGTAAATACCCAATAAGGGTTTATGTGTGATTTATGATTATTAGCATGTGTAGTGAAAGATTTATTCTCAAGCATGCTAGAATAGGTAAAAATGCTCCAAAGTCATTGATATTGCAAGTTCAAACAATCATACTTCAATTGGACCAAGTATGAATAAAAAGTGGCATAAAAGTCAACAAAATTGGGCTTGCAGTTGACCATTTTGTTTTGAAGCAGTCAAGTGAGTTATGATATGAGATTTTACCACCAAATAGATCCGATTTTTCTCTTTAAAATGAGTGGTATTTTGCTGAAATCTAATACCCACACTAAAAGATATGCTTTTCTAAAGTTGGACAAAAATACTAGAAAAATAGAAAAAGATTAAATGAACAATAATTTTTGAAATTAAAATTGAACACGATTTTGAAATGAAACTATTAAAAACTTATTTTTCTTTATAAGTTTATCCAGTTATCTTCCCATAGAACTTAAAATCACTAAATTTTGATTTTTCTACAATTAATTATGATTTTTCATTGTTTAGGCCATTTTCAAATTGTTCTGAATAATAATTCGAAAAAAAATTTTAACTTTATTTTTCACAAGTTATGGCCAACTAAAGTGATTCCAAAGGTTTATGTTGGGTATGTCAATGGGATAAAACTAAGGGTATTACACCTTGAATAGGATTGCCACTATAAAAAAATGATGAATTCGCAGCGATTAATTAGTATAGGTTTAAAGAAATGCTACTGACATTGGCATTTGTAGCGTTTATTGGAGTAACCGCTACAAACTTGTAGTGAGGCTAGGGCACTGATGAGAGAAACAATTTAGTAGCAATTACAAACCAATACAAATAAGGAGTGATGATGGTGCCATGTGGTGAGAACAGCGCGCCAACATATTAGTGGTTAATTTGCAACGGTTACATGATAATGAAATGCGGAAAAATACGAACAGTCTCTACTTTAGTAGGGTTTTATAAACCACTACAAAACAATAGATAATTAAAATTTTGCCACTGTTATTTGCAGCGGTTCCTTACAGTAAAACCGCTGCGAGTTCGAAAGGTCACTTGCTCCTGTGTTTTTTGGCGGTTGAGACAAACCGCTACAAAATCCAATGTAATCTACAAGGCTGCCACTATTTTTTGCATCAATTATTAGCCTAGAAAAAGCTGCAGATTTGGAAAGTCACTTGCTCTCGCGCTCTTTGTAGTGGTTAAGACAAACCGTTATTACATTTTCATGTTTCCAAGGAAGTATCTTGACTTTGCAGCGATTTAGGTAGCGGTTTTACTTATAACCGCTAGTAATTGGTAGTGGTTTTATGTTAAACCGCTACTAATTGAACGTTTATATATACTGTTCACCCTTCTCATTTTGTCATTTGTGATTTCTCAGAAACATCACATCAAAAAATATTCTAGTGATTCTTTCCTTCTTTTCCCAGATTTCTTTTAAATACTTTATTTCAATCTACTTATAGGTTAGTTTATTGAAGTTTTTTTTATGAAATTCTTTATTTTATTTATTAATTTATCAATTTTATAATTTATTTGATTTTATTTAGTTTCCTTTATTTTTATTTCGTTATTTATTATAATTTTTTAATAATAAATTATAATAATTATTTTTTATAGATGGCTGGTTATGATCCTGGTCGTAGGCCTGGAAAGGAGCTAATGAGCCCTGATGATATCCCTAATATTGGAGGGGTCCAGGGTGAGATCCCATATACTAGTGGAACTAAGGCGAATTCGGAGCAAACTTATGACATCAACGTCAAAGATTTCAAGGTTGGTGCGATCAACATCTCAGTCGAGAAGGCTAAGAACTTTGAGGATCAGCATATTTGTAGGGAGGAGGGATTCTCATGCCCTTCTGCTAGCCAATCCACTGGTTTTGAAGTGGATATTCATGATAAATAATTTAAATTTTCAATTTAATTCATTCATTTAATTTGAATATTAATGTCGGAATAAAATATGAGATCCAACATGGGTGGTAAGGAGGAAGCTCGCATTGAGGGATGTTCACCAACTCAGTGCTAGGGAGAGGATACTGGTACCATGGGATGACATCACACGGCAACCCAAGAGGAAAGGTGGTTAGCTGTACAATCGTTACCTGGTTGAGCAAGGGGGTAACTTTGGCTAGTTTGATATAAGTGCTGAGACTTTGAATAGGGTCTAGTAAAGCATCAAAAACTGTGTTTGGGAAAAAGTCAAGGTACTATTTTTATATATCTTTTTAAATGAAATTATTAATTTTTTTGTGGATTAGTTATTAACATTTATTTGTGAATTTGTTGTAGACTAAATTTGCTGTGTGGGATGCGCACAAAGATTATTCTATCTCCAGGATGGGAGAAGGATGAAAGAACATGCGAAATCGCCTGTACCACTAGAAGAATAAGGATGGGACGAAGACGATGCAAGAGCTGGAGGCAAATGTCCTTGAATGGTTTATGCCGCGAACACGGTATAGGAGGACACTACAGCAGAGGGTCGTGTCCAGGTAAGCTGCGTAGATCCAGGCTTGGCAGACAATCCACCATACTGGATGATCGAAGCCATTCTCTATCACCTACTCTGAGATGGATGAGCCAGCATAGAGGAGGGCCGAAGGGCCACTTATAGGGATATATTTGTGGCAACCTACAAGCATAATGATGAGACTCCATTGATGTATGAAACTCAAGAAATTATTGTAAGTTATTTTAAAAGTTGTTGACTTTAAAATAGTTATTTTAATAATATTTACTTAATTTTTTTTATTCCAGGATCGCATTCGATGAACTGATGCTGAGTTTAGGGAGTCTTGGGGGTCTTCGATAGACCCCACTACCTCACTCATGGTGGCCATGGAAGGGTGTGATCAGCAACCCAAACAACTTCCAAGTTTTGGGTTTAAGGTGGCTCAAACCATTGTCTACGGGGAAGAAAATATGAGGCTGACACTTCGTCCTTTACTGCTACATCCTGAGCGACCACAATTAGACTTAAAAGGCACAATGATTTTGATGTGGATAGAGAGTCAATGCATGCTGAGCTCAAGGCACGCTATATTAGCAATTCTATGAACGAATGTAGAAGCAGATGCAGCAGGTACAAACCTGGGTGCAGAAGCAGGTGCAGGCACAGGTGCAATAAGAGATCGAGATGTGGAGGCAGGCTACAAATTCCACGCAACAAATGTCATTTCAGGTAGCCCAGCTTGGCGTTGCTCCTCTATAACTACCTCATATCTTGAGCTTCTACCCTCAATCCACATTCGGTCCATCAAGAACCCAGATGGGATTTACGACAGCGTGAATGAAATGGAGTTGGGAAGCTTGGAGGATTATACCTACGTGACTTGTCATCTACCTAACAATACCTTCACTAAGGTTTACTATGCTGGTGGTGAAGCCGAGAATTTGAGAATTGGATATAATGAAAATATCAAATCCAACCAATGTAATCCCAAAAGAACTAAAATAGAAAGCATCTGTGAAAGTGAAACAGAACCATCTTATCCCACCTCCGATTTCCTCAGTTCATATCACCTGTGTAGAAAGAAGCTACATGGCTGTGAGGACTGTGATATCTGTATATTTTGGTAATCTGAAATAAAAGCCAAACCAGTAGTTATGGGTTGAGTTGAGGCCCAGAGATAGGAAACACAGAAAAAGAGGAAGTTAAGAAACCAGAAAGATCAAAAGCACCCTAATCTTAATGGATTAAATTTTATAAGAACTTCACAGTTAAGCGTGCTTGGGCCAGAGTAATGAAAGGATGGGTGACCTTCTGGGAAGGACCCAAATGCCCTTGAATAAAAAGGTTAAAGGCATAAAGGTCAAGAGCAATCTTAGCATTTTGAAAGATTAGTAAAAGTAAGGGTATTTTGGTAATTGAGAAAAAATGCAATGGTATTTTGGTCATTTAACAAAGTCAAAAGTCAAAGGTTAACTAAAATATTAGAAAAATTCACAAATGCCCAATATATAGAGCAAAACTCACTGATCAAATCGTGGGTCCCAAATTTTTTAGTTTCAACCTAGATTTCTATCTTTGAAGGGTAGAAAGCTGAACATAATTATTTGAGGTATCAGGAGATCTCAATCAGTTGAGTTTAAGGTATAGAAAAATAAAGTGAATTTTATAGTATTATTAAAATTATTGCTTAAAATACGATAGAGGCGAATTCCCAGATTGGAGGGGAAAAGATCCAAAAACCCTGAAAATATAATTTTCTTCAAAAATTAATTATGGACATTCCGGAAGGCAAATTGACGAAAGGAAAAAGGACTAGATTATCAGTAAAAAATTTAAGTAATTTTTAACGCCATAAAACTAAATTGCCCATCGGTAGCACATTTTCCGGGGATTTGATAGGGTAAAGTAACCTTGTTGAATTGGACATTTTCCAGGGGTATTTTTGGGATAAATATTTTGCCATATGAGTATGTAAAATATTGAGATTAAAAGAGGAATAAAACGTCTCCACAAAAGTAGAGAAAAACTTACCGGAATAAAATTACGTTTACCGTTAAAGTTGTAATCGGAGGAAGTAACTGAATGGTAATATGTTTGGTTTGTGTAACCAAGTTTCTAGAAACTAGTTATAATAATTAATGACAACTTTATGAGAGCCAAGCACATGTGGGTTGTGGTGGTGGATTATGGACCATTAGATCTTGACTTTAATTGCAAGATTAAATCTCCACCGTTCATGTAATTGTGAAGGATTTTTATAAAGCAAAATCCTTCTCTTTCCTTTGCCATTTAGACGACATTTGCAGCTGGAAAATGGGGAGGAAGTCATGCCATTTCAGCCATGGACAAGAGAGAAAAGCTTCAAGAAAACACATGGTAAGAAGCTATACCACCCAAACCTATACATATTCTTGATCCTTGCAACCTCCTCTACACTTCTATCAGTTTAGATTTTTTTATTAAATCTCTCTTTTGCAAGATTTAAAGTTAGGATTTTTTATGGTGAAAGTGAGAAAGAGAGGGATTTAGATGAAATAATTGGTTGCAAAACACTTATTGCATAATAAGGAGTAAATTGATGTATATAATGCTTGGGTTTGATGGTTGTATGAATTTTTGGAATCTCATACCCTAAGGGGAGGTGCTGTACAATTTTATACTTGATAAGGAAAAATTTTTTTTGAGCTAAATAATGCATGGGAAGTGTTTTGGGATCAAGAATATGTTATTATATGTGAAGAAAGTTTGAAAATCACAAGTGTGTCCTTGTGTTCTGTTTTTCGATCAAGGCTGGAATTTGTGGAAGGAGTATTATTTTCATGATTTTGATGCTTCCAATGGCTTGAGAATGAAAAACTGTGTAGGGTGGAAGTGAGAAAATAATTTTGGAAGCATTGTAAATGAATTTCTAAGTTTAAGGGTTTCAAGAACACTTAAACTACCAAAGGATTTTCATGGAGTTTTAAGGTGTTTCTTGACTTGGAAATGGCTTGAGATTGATAGCCCTTATGTTATAAATTGTTTAGGCAATTAAGTTGTGCAAGGGACAATTTGGAAGAGTGAACAAGAGAGCTTACAAGTTGCAAGGAAAGTTCAAATTAAGGTAGCAACATTCCTAACTTTGGCATCTACCTTGCCTTGATTTATATATTTGTTGATTGCCATATTTGTTATATGGTTGTAGCCACTTAATTTGTGAAACCTTGCTTGTGTGAATGCATAGTAATAGTTATACAGTGATTGCCTTGGCTTTGTGAAAATTTGATTGAAGTAAGGTTTATTTTGTTACATGGCATATTTATTTCTATTTCATAATCATGCACGTAAATGTATTATTAGAGTGTTTGCTATTGGGATTTCCTTGAAATCTCACTCTTCCCAACTAACCATTTTAGTTCCAAGTTCAAGGAAGGGCAAAGGGAAGGTGAGTGAAGATTATTGAAGCATGATTGGATGGTTTAGTTTCTAAATAATGTGATGTGCTTGATGTATATGTGTAAGTGTTTTTAGATGAATTGTAACCTAAACCTCTTCATGCTTCGAGTATGTGATTATATGAACTATAGTATGTGAACATGACATTATTATGTGAGTAAAAAGGGCATGAAAAAGGATGAGACCAAATGGTAAGAAATTAATAAAGTTGCAAGATAAAAGGGTCCATTGCCTTTATCAATTCTCTAAATTTTGTGCTATGAGGAAAAATAGTAAATGAATCCCAATTGATCTGAAACTTGGTGGAAAAATAGTTCATATGATAAAACAAGCTAAAGTTTGTTAGAATTTGACACTTATACAAGAAGTTATGATTTTCCAAAGTTAAGAGAAAAACCTGAAAAATTGAAGAATGACCATATGAACAGTGTAATTTCACGCAATAAACTATATCAGTTGGCCAAGTTTATGGACAAATGAGTATTTTTCATTTGTAGGGATTTTTGTAAGCTTCATTTAGATACTTGAACCACTTGATTTTGATTTTGTGGAATTAGTTATGAAATTTCAAAGTTGGGCCAAAAATCTGAAAAATTGATCAGATAAATAGTAACTCGGGTTGAAAATTTTTATTTCCCTTCTTTTGTCAATTTGAGTTTTCTAAGACCTTATAGTGGTTCAATAGTAATATAATATGAAGGTAATGAAGTAAACTAAGGAGTATTACAAGAACCAGCGCCAACTCTCGGCTTATCCCAAGGATCAGGATGATGACCCCTATCCCCTACAGTCAGACAATTAATTTTGTTGTAATCATTTAATATTTATATTTGTATTCTAATTATTTCATGCAAATTAATTTTATTCATTAAGTTTAAATAGTTAATGTAAAATTAGTATTTGAAAATACTAAATTTCATAATTAAACGATGTACTTAAATAGTTATTTTACTTTTAAACATTAAATTTAAAAAATAGAACCAAACAGTAGAAGGAAATTCAAACAATAGAAGTAAATTTAAACATTAATTAAATAATATACTAAAATTCTTGAATTTTAGTAGCGGTTATATGCTATTACAAATTTTTTTACCTATTTGAATTTGTAGCAGCTCTATCTTACCCATTTGAAATTCAAATTTCAAATTTGTAGTGGTTCTGGAATCGCTGCAAAGTCCAACGGTCATGATCTTTGTAGCGGTTTGGGTAGTGGTTTGATACCACTGCTAACTCAGAAAATACAATTTGTAATGTTTTAGGTGGTGGTTTTAAATTGCTACTAAATTTCAACCGTTGAAAAATTTCAATCTAAGCCTCTCCCACTTAGAAACTTCCATATTCTCATTTCTTTCTCTATCATACTTCTTGTTATGAGTGTTATTGCGATCTTTGAGTTGGTTTGCATGGAGAATACACATGACGATAATCCCACCCACTTGATTTGACAAGAGCCCACTTCAGTATGCAAAAAGGTCTACTACATACAATATCAACAGATTCAAGTTCTGCATAGTTTCACATGATCAAAGTTCTCTAACCCAAAATTTTGGCATTTTTGGAACTTGTAGTACAAGAAGTTATGCGAGCAACAATGATGGTGACATGCATTTTGGAGGTGTCCCCTACTATGGAAAATTGGTTAACATCATTGAGTTAAATTATCAGGGGCAATTCACCATCACGTTATTCAAATATTCCTGGGCAAATACGGCAACTCCTCATGGAATCATTAAAGACGAGCTGGGCATCACATCTGTGAATTTCTCATGACTCATTCACACAGGCGAATCTCACTATGATGAGCCAAATATTCTAGCATCAGAGGCACAACAAGTTTATTATATGAATGATGAGAAAAGTAGAGATTGGAGCATGGTTGTTCATCTTAAGCCTAGAGATTTTTATGACATAGGTGATAGCGATGAACATATCACACATAAGGTATAGCCATTTCATCTAACTAATTTTGAAATCTTATTTCTTGAAGGACATGACAATTTCGTGGCAAAAACACATTTGGCAAAGACATGACAATTTGAAGGAGCATGGTTGTTAGGGCTGATGATGATAAATGAATAAATCAGGTATGTAATATATGTAATTTATTTTTTTACCAAAGATATAATTTTATAGTGGTTCTAAACTGCTATAAGTACTACAAAAATAGTGACATAAAATGCTGCTAAAACAACCGCTACTAAATAAACCTTTACAAACAACGTGACAAAAAACGCTGCTAAAACAACCACTGCTAAATAAACCATTGTAAGTTACCGAAACCTAAAATATTACTAATTCCAGCTACTAGGTGGAGCAATGGGCGGGCAGGCCTGCCCCGTGAGGCAATCTGTGCCTCGCCCGTGCAGGTTTCCTTGGGTACAGGGCAGCCTGTACCCATGGTTGAACCCATTTTGACCCGTACAAACGGGTATTGGTCAAAACAGGCGAGTCTGTACTGGTAATGGGTTACCCGTACAACCCATGTTTCCCCTTCCTTGATTTGCAGGTTGCAGCACACACGCAACTTGGGAATGCAACGAAACATCAACATTTGACAACAAAGCATCAAAGGAAATATCATCATTTCAGCACCAAACCAATGAATACAACATCATTTTAAATCACAGTAGCAACATTTCAAATCCAAAAACCAACATTTAAGATTTAACATTACAGGAGTTGAGCACTAGACTACTGGAGTAAGACCTTGAAAGCAAAGCTCGACACGTGTGATTGACGAGTGGAAGTGGAGTGAAGCACTGGAGCTTGGAGGCACGACACGACGCTTGGGGCTATGATGAGTTGTTGAATAGTGGCGGTTGGTAATTGGTTACGCTTGAGGGCTTGGGCTATAGCAATTGGCAAGTCTTTCTTAGTTGGCTAGTAGCAATGCTCTGGGGCTGGGGATGAAGGTGACTGGTGATGCTCGAATGGTTGGCTGGTGGAGATTGGCAAGTCCAACGATTGCGATTTCATGGCAACCGTTGTTGCCTTTGTATCTAAAGACATTCTTCCTCTTCACGTCTTCCTTGTCATTATCTGACACCTCCTCCCTACCATTGTTTCTCTCTCTTCCTTTAAAATCTTGTCGTCGATCGTTACTAGAGCTCAGCTAGCCAGACCTTATGGGGTTGAAGGGGATCGTTGTTGTTCTCTATCGGAGGAGTGTGGATGATAGGATTGAAACTTGAAAGTGTGGATTGAAGGTTCAACCCTTAACTCTCTAGAATGGGCGAAGGGGATTGGGCTAAGGATTGGACATTTAAACCCTTGAAGGCAGTGGGTGAGGGTAGTTGAAAAAAGAAAAATGGGCCATAACAGGCACCCCGTCGGTGAACGCATGTCCCGCTCGGTTTATAAGGCACCCCACTCATTTTGCACCCGCTCGTGACGGGTTCCAATAGGGGGGTTTAAACAGGTTTAAATGTAAGGGCCACGGGGGGCAGGTGGGTTGGGTTCTCTTGGTCACCCTTACCAGCCACACATCCTATAAATACCCCTTCCCCCATTTCGTTTTCCACTCTTTCTCCATTATCTCTTCTCTTACTTTTCAATTCTTTCTCTTTTCTTTATCATTTTTCATATGTAGGTTGATTATATCTTATTGTCAAGTTTCAACTTGTAATATCCCAAATTTCAGTGACTAAAATAAAGGTCGAACTGGTAGTTAAGGGTTGAGCCAAGGTCTAGAGATAGGAATATAGAAAGAGAGGAAGGTAATGGACCAGAAAGATCAAGGCCAGTTTGGCTTTAATATGCCAAATTCCATTAGAATTTCATGGTTAAACATGCTTGCCCTAAAGAAATGAAAGGATGGGTGACCTTTTGGGAGGGACATAAAGGTCATTAAACATAAAGATTAAGGACATGAATGTAATTTTGAAAGAAAAGTAAGGGTATTATGATAAATAAGAGAAAGTGTAAGGGCATTTTGGTCATTTGACCAAAGTTAAAAGTCAACAAGTCAAAGTTGACCAAAATATCAAAAAAATTTATAAAGGCCCAAAAGGTAGAGAAAAATTCACTGATCAAAATAATGGGCGTCAGTTTTTCCAAATTCGGCTTATATTGTTGTCTAGAGAATTTTAAAGATCAATTAATTTTTGGCATTTATAATTAGCCAAAAATAATTATTTAAAGTACCTAGAGGCTTCAAAACATTTGAGTTCAAGGTAAGGAAAATTAGTGTGAAATTTCTAGTATTTAATAAAATATTATTCAGAATACAAGAAAGGCGATTTTTCGGACCAGAAGGAAAAAACCCAGAAAAAACTTTGGAAATTGGGTTTTCTTTAAAACTTAATTAAATGCATTATGGGAAGCCAATTGAGGAAAGATAAAGGGTAAGTATATTAGTGAGAATTTTAGGAATTTTTGGTGTCCTAAAATTCAGTTACTTATCAGCAAGTTGTTTAATCGGTATTGTGATAGCATAAAGTAACTTTGTGGAAACTTACAGTTTCTAAGGGAATTATTGTGATGATCATCTTGCCACTTGTTTTAGACATATTTGAAGATCAAACAGAGATATAAATGTCCCTAAACAAGTGAAAAAAATTTATCAGAACAAAGTTACTTTATCGGTACAAGTTATACCAGATCAATGAAAGTTGGTCTGTGTAACCAGATTTTGGCCACAATATCAGCACAAAAGTGACAGCCAATGAGAGCCAACAAGGTGTTAGATGTGTTGGTTTCATATGAGCCCTTGAATCGTTCATTAAAAGCAAGATTAAATCCTAGCCTTCCACCACATTATTCCTACAATTAAATTAGAAATTTCTCTTCATCTTTCTCATTCATTTTGGACAACTTCCAGCTAAAAAAGACAAGAGAAAACACCACAGGAACAGCCCTGGAAGAGGAAAAGCTCCAAGAAATCCAAGGTAAGTTGGGTTCTCTTGCAACCCTGAACATATTTGTGATCCTTAGAACTTCCTCTTCACTTCTATTGGTTTATTTTCTTGGATTTGGCTGTGCTTTGGCTGCTAGAATGTTGGGATTTGAGTGAGAGAAAATGAGAAAGAGAGGGAATTAGATCAAATAATTGGTGCAAAACAACTCTACGTAAGCTAAGGAGTTGATTAGTGGTTATTTTGTGATTGTTTGAGTTGTATATGAAATTTAAGCATGGAGATACTGTTCACACAGCCCTGTTTGGCACTGTTCATGAAGGAAAATGAATGATTTTATGATGTTCAATCATGGGAAAATGGCTTAGGATTTTGTTTATGCATATGTGTGAAGCTAGAAGTTGAAAAAAATAACATTTTTCCCAATTTATGGTGTAGTTACGGCCTGTAGGGTAAATTGTTGATGGAATGAAATTTTGATAATTTTGATGCTTCCATTGAGTTTAGAAGGCAAAATTGTGTAGGGTATAAGTGAGGGTTTGATTTTGGTAGCATTAGAAATAATTTTGGCAAAGTTAGGGTTCCAAAAACCCTAAGTAGTGCAGGAGAAATTCTAAGAAGATTCGAGGTGTTTTAATGCATGGATTGTGGTCTATTGTTAATGCCAATTGCATCATTTAATGTTTAGGAGAATATTTCCAAGTGGAAAGTTCCAAAAGTGCAAGAAGAAAGCCATTAAAGAGTAAGGGAGATTAAGCAAATAAGGTAGCAAATTCTCTCACTTTTACATTTACATTGTTATTAATGTTGTTTGTGTAATTGACATGCTAATGCTATGTTGAGTGAAGTATGAGCATGTCAATTCTTACTTGTTGTTTGATGAGTATGATGATGATATGCCTTGGCAAAGTATGAGATTAAAGATGTAAGGTTAGTATGCATACTTAAGTTCATGGCTTTTGTCTATTGCACAACAATGATTATGCATGTTAATGTGTTAGTTAGAGATATTTGCTATTTGGATCCCATGAATATCACTGTCCCATAATAAAACCTTTTCGGGTCAAGCTGTGGAGAAAAAGGCAAGAAGATGAAAGGTAAGTTTCAAGTGTAAATTTCAAGTTAAAAGGAAAGTGATGTAAAGTGGTTATGTGCACTTTTGGATTATTGTAACTTAAATTCCTATACTATGAGGCATGGTGATTATTCTATGTAGATAGACCAAGCATGCTATGTTATTATGCAATTTAATGAGATGCATAAAGGAGAAGAGTTAAAGCATGCAAAAGAACCTAAAAAGGGTCCAAAGCCCTTATCAAAGAGCAAAGTTAAGGTAACAGTGAAGAATAGCAAATGAAGTCCAGATTGTATGAAATTTTCTAGTTAAATACGACACATCCCAAGCTTTAAAATGAGCTAAAGTTCACTGAATTTGAATGTGTATATAAAATTTATGATTTTCCAAAGATGAAGAAAAAATATAAAAAATTGAAAAATGACCAAATAAATAATGCGTATTCATGTAATAAACTGTATTAATTGGTCAAGAAATTGAGTAAGAAGATATTTTTCCCATGTAGAGGACTTCATAAGCTTTGAACCACTCAATTTTGATTTTTCTAAAATTATTTATGAATTTTCAAAGTTGGCCAAGAAAATATAGAATTACCAAGTGAACAATAACTATGAACATTGTTTTTGCACAGTTTTAAATTTCACTAGGTTAGCTAATTTGAAGCATTGAATAGCCATAAAGTAGTTCATAATTGATCTCTAACATAAAGTAAAGCAAGCTAAGGAAGGTGTTACATAACTCAAAAGGTTTTGCTTTTCGTTTTCAAAATTTATTTTCATTTTGTTTATTTAATTTTGTTAATTTACCTTTTTAACATTTATTTGATAAATTTTGTTTTTAAGTCAATAATACTTTTTTATTATAAGAATTCTTTTTTTTTTCATGTTTTTCCTTTTCATTACACATTACATATATTTTGTAATTAATAATGTTTACAATGGATTAAAAATTATTAATAATAATTAGCATTTTATAATTAAAATAAATTTCTTTAATATTAGATAACTGCCATTTTATTAATAATAAAATTGGATTAACAAATTATTCACAACGGATTAATAAATTTTTAATAATAGCTAGAATTTTACAAGTAAAATAAATTTCCTTAATATTAGATAATTGCCTTGAATTGAAGTGCATCTTTTTAAATTTCAAAACATTTAGTTGTAGTTGTAAAACCCCACTAAAGTTGTCGTTAGATAGTTTTGTCCAAAAATGGTGGACCTTTTGAATTTTCATTGAAAATGGTAGCAAGTGTGAAACTGCTACTAATTGTTGGCGGGGAAATTATCTTGTGCTACTAAAATTTGACGGGAAAACAAATGTTGCCTTACAAATGTAATAGCAGTTCTAAAACCACTACTATTTTTTTTTTGCTATTTTCATTTTAGCAGCAGTTTATAACTGCTACAAACGTCAAGCCAAAATATTTGACTTCGCTTAATTTAGTAGTGATTCAATACCTACTACAAGTGTTTTCCCGTCGTCTCCTCATTCTGCTATAGTTGTAGTAGTTGATAACAAAGGCTGCAAATTTAGTAGCGGGTTACACTATGTTTGCTGTGGTTCTTTAAAACCACTCTAAATTGCTTGCAATGGTGGTTTTTGCAGCAGTTTATGTAAACCGCTACTACATGTACCTGTAGCGGTTAAAATTCAATTATATAATTTAATCAATTTATTTAATTTGGTTAAGGAGTCAAACGAGGATAATATCTAATTTATCTTTATAAATTAAATCCAAAATATGTCTTTTAAAAGAAATATGAAGTATTATATCTATCATGTATAATATATGTGCATATCACATTTATACACAAAAAATATATATTATATATAAACAAATTTATATATATATCCTCCAAAGCATATTCATTGAATCTTGATTCAATGTATATAAGCATTTCACCTCGTGTTGGACAATGTTGTGTACTGATGCAACATTACAACTATCCAATTCATATAAGAATCTGTAAACCGATACAACATATTGTACAACTACATCATATCCCTTTTGTTACATGATATTTACGTCAAGGATGAGGCATGGAGATTGTCATTCTCCTATTCCTAATCATTTCTTTCTCGATCCCTGAGTAGTCTGACTAAAGAGAGGGAACTACCTTTCCATTACAATATGACCATACATTACTTAGACTCACTTATTGAGGGCCCCAACAATATCTCTCTCCTAGTGTGAGCGACAAATCTTATCTTGGTCATTCACATTCCTCTGCATGGAATCCATTAAGTCCGAAGGTAGCCTTTATCTTCCTCAGTCAAAAATGACTATTGACTAGGTCAAAGTTGAGCGACTTTTATGTAGAAATCCATGATAATCTCAAGTAACGTAGTCATTTATGAGACAAGCTTTTGATATGAATCCATGGAGCTGTCTCAAAGCGAGTCGGTCCAGTATCTTGTACTCTTACAGTCACCTATGACTTTGACTAATCTATCTATACATTTCAAAGCTATAATGACCTTATTTCATTTTTATTTACACTGATGATCAACCATGGACATTTAGGATAATAGTATAATTTATTATAGAACAATTTATCATAACAAAATATGTAAAAATTATAATAATGAGAATGAATAATTCATTAATTAAAATACTTAAAGTACAATGATTAGTTATAGGGCACATTTTTCAACAAATAGAATGTATCATAAATGTTTATCTTGACCTCATCGCTACCTAGCCTTTCCCAAACTACCTTCTCGTAATTTCTCTATTTGTTAATCATGTTTCTTGTTCTAACAGCAACGTCACCATAATCCCTTACCATCCTTATTGAACTCGTTGCAGACCTCCACCCATCTACCTCCACACTCTCAAATACAAATTGACACCTAATTACCTCCCATATTTCCCCACATAATCTAGCGAAGAAGGCCAAACCATACTTATCAGGACCTTCACTTTTCATTTTTCAGCTTCAAATCATCTACCAAACTTTTCATATCAATTTCATCAAACCTCAAAGCCAAGGTGTAACAATGCTTTCCCCCCTAAAATGGTTACTTAACTCCAGAAAATAACATTTAAATTCTTAACAGTGGTTATAAAAGGGATTGGATTGCAATTAGTGTAACCATGACATAAAAGGTAAGGCCTAAATTGGGGGGGGGGAACGCCTATCATGGTGAAATGGAATTGCCCAACTTTTAAAATATTTCCCAAAATCATAAAGTGTAAGTAACAAACCTAGTTCAATAATGAACTTCTTGATCCAAACAACTTCTTTAAATGCATTCGATGCTGCTATATACTTAGCTTCTGTTGCATAATCCACTATAGTGCTCTATTTGGAGCTCTTCCATCTCACTG
Source organism: Vachellia pachyceras (assembly GCA_025593235.1). Lineage (NCBI taxonomy): Eukaryota > Viridiplantae > Streptophyta > Magnoliopsida > Fabales > Fabaceae > Vachellia > Vachellia pachyceras. The sequence goes on along the minus strand of JANTPZ010150456.1, from coordinate 23,661 downwards.
CTCCACTATTTAGGAGGAATATGTATCCAGACTATGATCTTAAGTCATCTTGATCATTTTGGAAACTTGCATTTGTGTAACCAGTTACACAGAGGTCATCATCCAATCCATCATACATTAAGATCAAGTCCTTAGTCTTTCTTCAGTACTTTAGGGTGTTCTTGATAGCAGTCCAATGATTCTCATCAAGATCCTATTGGTATCTACTGGTTAAAGGCAAACGAGACATTCGGTCGAGTACATAACATGTCATATATGATGTTCCAATGGCTAAAGGATTGCTCATGCGATCTCATTGATCACGTGTACTGGGACACTGTTCCTTACTAAGATGAATGCCATGAGACACATGTAGGAAACCTCTCTTTGATTCCTGCATACTGAACCTGTTCGGTATTTTGTCTATCTATGTGATTTAACTTTGTATATGAGTTTTCTAAATCTCATTTGAATATGGAGTTTCAGTTTTGATAATCTTCATCATAATGAACTCGTATTCATTCGAATGAATAGAATTTTGTTGAAAACTTGTAGATAAATTACTATTTTTTTTGAAGGAACTATAATTCGAACAAGTCTTGCTATATTAACTTTATCAATGCAAAGATTTATTCAGATGAAATACTATACATTCGACTGAACTACTCTTGATCAATTTATATGTGAGATATTCGAAATATTTTTTGAATAAGCATCATAACTCCATTCTAATGAAGGATTAGTCAATCAAATAAACCCTCCTTTCTAATTCATGATATCTTAAGTATATTCAGGGCATTAAAATGAAGTGAACGTTATTCATAACTAAGTTTTCAAACATTCATTCAAATAGAAGTATGATCCTTCGAATGAAATATTTATCATCAGGATATTTGAATGAAGTCAAAAGTTTTTGTATACGAGTTTTCTAAATCTCATTCAAATAAAATATTTATCTTCAAAATATTTGAATGAAGTCAAAATATTTTGTATGAGTTTTCTAAATCTCATTCAAATAAAATATTTATCTTCATGATATTCGAATGAAGTTAAAAGATTTTGTATTTGAGTTTTCTAAATCTCATCCAAATAAAATATTTATTTTCAGAATATTTGAATGAAGTCAAATAATTTCATATCTAAGTTTTCAAAATTTCGTTCTAATAGAAGGTTGATTAGTTGAATTAAATATTTATCTTTAGGGTATTAGAATGAAGTCAAAAGATTTCGTATTTAAGTTTTTCAAAAGTTCATTCTAATATACATTTGATCATTCGAATGAAATATTTATCTTCAAGATATTCCAATGAAGCTAAGAGATTTCATAACTAAGTTATCAAAAGTCCATTTGAACTGGTCAATAGAATGAAATCTTTATCTTCAAGACACTTAAATGAAGAACAACGATTTCATAACGAAGTATTCCAAACACTCATTCAAATAAAAGTTCATTCATTCAAATGAACCTGATATCTTCACGCGATCTAGAAAAAGATCCAGGCAAGAAGAAAATGAGTGAGAAATACAAAGTGGTAGAAGTGTGATTAATATTCAATTTCTGTAAGCCAGGACAGAAATTTGAGAACCAATCTCCCAACTAGTGACTCAGATGCATCATTCGAAAAGCAGAACAACTTTCAGATTTAATGCCATCTCGACGTACATCAAAAAGAATCAAAAGCATAAACTTTAGATCGGATAATCTCCAAATGTTCCAGTACAATAAGATACATCAAACCGGAAAGAAAATATTTTGACAAGTAATCAAAATAGACAACATGAAAGAAAGAATTTACGTATTATTGTAACCATGAATTTTTGGCGAATAAATGTTTGGCATAGAAAAACTAAAATTGGGAAAATAAATAAAATCACAACACTCATAAATTTCATTTGCATCTTAACATCCAAATCAAAAGGGAGAAAAATAATTTTAACCAGAGGATGGAAACACACCAAAACATAGAAGCTTGGTGACGAGATGACATTTAGGGCACGAACACCAATGTGAGATGGAGCAGAGGGGGAGTTGGGGTCAATTGCGAGCGCAAATCTGAGATACTGCGGAGGTAAATATGAAAGAAAGAAGAAGAGACTATGTGAGGGAGATAAGTGTAGTAACATGAAACAAATTTTCTTCTCCATTTTCTCTTCATACGTGGAGCTCCAACTTTTCTTTCCTTTTCCTTTTTCTCTGTCATTTTAGCAATGGAAAACACACATCCATTCTTTTCTTCTCTCCTAATTTTCTTTTCTTTCCATCTAAGCAATGTGTAAGGGTGTAATAAGGGAGAATATAGTGAATATTCTATTGTGAATTGAAATATTGTTGACACATGTGACACTTATGATAAATGTGATATATATTGTAAAATGCAAAGAAAAATATTCTTGATTTTGTCACTATAACAATTGAGAAATCAGCTATTAATATATTATGAATTCACGATTTTTTACTGAGGGTTTGACTGTGATCACCACTGAGGGTTTGACTAAGCGTAAGTATATTATACTTTGTGATTTTATGGAATTTTTCCTTTATTTTTCACCAGCACTCTCTATATGTCTAGTGAATTTGATTATTGGTTATCGCGACTTTTGCCTCATCTCATTGTTTTTAACATTTTTAAGTGATAACTCTTGTACCAGTATGCGTAGGAAGGCTTCAACGGCTTAATTTTGGCTATCTTTATTGTACAACCTCCCCCCTTTTATGTGTTTAGATAGATGTATATTATCACTATTTGACTCATATTTTTGTTTTACTTGGACTTAAGATACTCTTGACACTATTAGTTATGGATTTAACATTGGAAGACCGAAGGCCTCTCTCTGAAACTATTATGATATCTTGTGAATCCACGTGGATATTTTTAGAGGTAATGAATTTAGGCATGAAAGCCCAAGATTTAGATTGATTTTTGTAAAGAATAATTGTGTTGCTGGTTAGAGGAATTATATTGTCCATCATAGCCTTTGGCCATTTTGGTTAATTTGTTTTCTATCGTGGATAAGTCTTAAAACAACAAATTGAATTATTTACACCGATAAATGGTTTTGGGGGAAAGGTTTTTTTTTTCTTCAATTCTTTTAACCACAATAGTCATTTCAGATTTCATTTTATCCATTTTCTATCATGGTTAACGTGTTTGATAACTTAAGAATTTCATCACCACGGTTAGTCTTATAATCTTGTTGATATTGAAGTTAGATAACAACATTAGTGAACCGATATTACAACTCTTAAGTGCAAACTTTCAGGGGCAAAAATGCCATTAAATAATAATAGGTGAAGTGGATGAACTTGGGCATTCCCCTAAATCAACTAACGGTGGACCTTATAACTTTTGGGGTAGGGCAATATTGCAATAATTTTGCAACATTCAGGTCAATATTGTTGGTACTTCAATACCAAATGCACTTTCTAGAAAACGTTTAGGAGAAAATACCATTTAACCATTCATGATTCTTTTCCTAAACCATCCTTACATTAATTGCATATATTAACTTGGTTTCTATTAACATGGTAGATTATGATGCAAATTTATGAAAATCAACACATCTTTTACAAATAACTAATTCAACATTTTTTTCATTTTTTAAAGTCTATAAATTAGTTATATGACTCTTATGTTTAGGATAAGAAGGAATAATTAAAAAGGGGATGTTGGTTGGAGGTAGTAATGTAACTGGCGATTCAAAATTTTATGAAGAGGACAATGCAATTATAAGAAGGAGGCTTTTCCTCCCAAAGCATCCAAACAATGAGCCCTCCAAAAGTAAATGGTCACAAAGTTAAAAAAAGGAATCATTTTCCTTTTTATTTTGCCTTTTGTTTTCATTCATTTATTATCCTGTACCCATTCATTCATGTCATTGCCGCGTTTGAAATGGGTACCAAAATTTATTCTGCTCATTATTATATTTAATTAATGGCTGCACATGTTGTATCATTATTTGTGTACAGTCACACATATGTTAATGTGTAATATAAAAATGAAAAAATTATATATATATATATATATAAATAGTATCATTTATATTTTGAATTGGGAGAGTAATAGAAAATTTACTTTGAAATATGTGAATCCCAAAAGTTGGAGTGAAATGGTTAGTTTAATTATTTTTGTGACGTTCTTGGCAACTGTTTTGAGATTAAATTTTAGAAACATTAACTTAAATATCACCAAATGACAGCAATAATTTGATAATTAACAACTTTAATTTATCAAATGATAACAAAAATTAAGATAGTGATAATCGATTTTAATAAAATTTTTTTGTTACATATCAATGATAACAATAGTTTGATAAGCAACAGTTTTAACCGTTGAAGGGAAACAACAATTAATTTCAGTAAGGGTGATTAGGTCATTTCATAAAAAATTTTCTGAATAGCCCTAAGAACTTCATATAAATTAAGCCATTTCAAGTAACCATTTTGGAATTCTCATATTTTGATTGTCCGTATATGTCTTTCTCCTTTTAAATTGCACATAAAACATATATTCTCACTAATTTTTCATAATAGAAAAATGTGGATTCTATCAAATTTTTTGATGAAATATAAGAGTAATTTCCAATAACATCTTTGACTTTTTTTTATGTACATATAACATAACGATACCCATTTAGCTTCAAATATTTTAAATTTAGATAAAAATAACTTTTTGAACATATAAATTTCATAATGTTCTGACTGACTCATAATTTTGTTCTTATAACATTTATTATGTAAAACAAAGATATTGATGAAATAATGTTTGAACAAGTAGGGGGAGATGTCACGTTTAGTATCCAAAAATGTTTCAGATAAGATCGCCTCTAATAGGAACATGCTTAGCAAAAAATAATTATTTTCTTTTCTATATCATTAAATATAATTTACTTATTTTTCTATTTTGCGTTTTCACAATCTTATTAGTCAGTTATTCCTTCTCCTATTAGTAATTTGTTCTTTCACCTATTAGTCAATTACATTCTAACTATTGCAACTATTAGGTCCCATTATTTTCCTCTCCATTGTCCCATGATTTTCACCCTCTTGCTTCTAAATTCTCTAGCTCCCCTCTCAACTTTTTTAACGGTTCACATACATTTCTTTTCAATTCTCTCTAATATTTACATTCATCTTCAACTTTTTCCTTTATGCGGAAAAATAAGAAATTATAATATTTATATATTTTATATAATATTTAATTTTGAAAAAGAAATTATAATAGATATAATAAATTTAAAAAATTAATACAAGTTTAACATAGTTTTATTATTCATAAAATTTTTCTTTTTAGTTAATAATGTAAGATAAATGATTTTATTCTCTCTCATATAATTTCAGTGTAATTATCATGATGTATATATGTGTTTGCTTTTGTTTTTTTTAAAGGATTTGGCCCGCCTGCCCTAACCAACCATAGAAAAATAAAAAATAAAACAAGTTTTTGAAAAATTATTTAGTGAACCATTTTTGCCTTTGATATAGACCAAGTTACTCTATTTACATATAGGCTTAATTTTTGTTTCTAGTGGTTCCCTCTACTATTAAAGTAACACTCTAGGCACACAAAAAAGTTTCACGAATAAAAAATGTGAGCGAGGGGGGGGGGACAGAGAAGGCATAGTGTTATTATAGAGGGCAAGAGAGTGTAAGTACATGATAACTATTTTTTAAGAAAATTTATTATTTAAATAATAATATTTGAAATAAAACACATAAACTAACACATGAAAAAATTATTTGAAATGTTATAATTTGATTAGCCTATATCCAAGTGAGTTGGTATACACGTGTATGTAAGAATTTTTCTAATACTACAATAAAATATCACATACTACGCGTTACGTGAGGTTAACTCCAATTTTTTTTCACATCATACGCGTTACGTGAGGTTAACTCTATTTATTTATTATTCATCTAAATGTTATTACGACATTCAAATTTGACGTTTTATGAAATTGTTAAATTATTTATATCAAATCAATCAACAATGAAATTAAACAGAAGCTGTTACGAACAAAATATGAAGATCAAGGGGAAGGGATATAAAATAAAAAATTCAATATTCAATATTTCTACATTCTTAAAAATAATTTTAAAATTCAATATTCAAGGCAAAAACTAATTTGTTTTTTTTTATATGTATGAAATTCTCATGGGAAACGAGGAGGAGTATTCGTTTTTTCGTTTTATAGCTATGTTTTAGTCTGGGGTTTAAATATAACCATAATTGTAATCATCCAAATTTCAAATGGTGTGGATATAAAATTTTTAAAAAAATTCTTATGTTAAATTTTAAAATTATCTTTCTTGGGATAAAATTTTCTTAGAGTATGAGTGGAGATTTTTTTAGAAAAAGTAGAATAACTCAAATGAGAGTATAATATACAATTGTGATCATGATCTTTAATACTCTACTAATTTGTTTTGAAAAACTCAGAGACCATTCTACAATATTACTCACACTATTATTTCCTACGTCCCTTGCATCACATGTGATTCGCTCTAGTTTTTCACCTATGAAAGATGGCGTTAAGTTGGTCCAATCCACCGACTCACTTCAATATTCTTTTTCATCTAATTTTTGTTAATATTTTAAATCATGAAATATAAATTAAAATTTTTTTTAAAGAAATAGGCATTTTCCTAGTTGAGGCATTATTGAACACTAGATATGACATATCTATCAAGATTCAAATATTGATTAACTATATTACGAGGGACCATCCCTTTTTGGCAACAAAAAAATTTAGGTGAGCTGAGTCATAAAAGCTTATCAGGCAAAGGCATATCTATGGGTTTATAGCACTTGCAGTGATATTTATAGATCTGTACCAACAATGGCTTTATGTAAGAAGGATATGCATTCACAGCACCATGAGGTTATGGGCTTATTGATGTGACCCAGTAAGATGACTCATCAAATTCAAATAAGGCTTTGCAAATTCTAAGTGGACCAATCACAAGAGCAAGAGTCACACAAGAGCAAGAGTCAAGAGAATTAGGGAAGCATTAAACGAGCTTGTGCAGGAGGTTTTAACAAAGCAAATGACATTTGAATCAACAAATGAAAATGAAGACTTCAAGGATATCATTACTTTGATTTGGGTTGAAAATGGACCCGCATATCTATTTTGGGCTTGGAGGTTTCAAATTAAAGGGTTTGGACCATGGCTATACATATATAGGAGGACTCATTTGGGCTTAACTAATCATATTTTAGGCCTAAAATGCTGATTATATTTAATTTATTTCTTTAATGCAAAAAGTTACATTTTTAAATTAGATAGGATTAGTTAAAATATATTCTTTTGAATATCATTCTACCTATATTTTAGGATAGATACCATTTTAGATTTGAATTTTATCTTTTAATATTTTACATTGAATTTCATCTTTTAGGATAGAATTTCATAATGTAATCTTTATAAATACACTATAATGTTCATTCTTAAAATCAGATTGGAGATTATCATATTTGAGTTTTGAGATAAAACTTTGCATTGTGCAAGTTGCTTCTTGAGATGATTCTCTCTAGGGTTCTTTATTGAACTAAAGACTTGTGAAGAATTGGTTAATCTTGTGGTGCCTTCTAACACTTATGGTCCTTGTTCTTTAGTGTTCAAAGTTTCAGGTAGATTATTAACCTTTGTTTAACTTTCTTAGGGTGCTTATATTTCATATTGGTTGTGGGTTCTTGGAATCTTTCCTTATTGGTTCGCGCCATCTTGGCATCAGAGCTTCAATTCTAAACTCAGGTTTTATCTTTTTGTTCATTGAGTTTTATTTTCGTCCATTTGCTTTTCTTTTCTTATATCTGGTCGTTTCTGTTGATCTTCCAATTCTCTCAATCTGCTCATCCACTTTTTTTGGGTCTTTCAATGTTTAATATGTCGTTTTCATAGTTTAGAGTTACATCTATCAACCCATTTTGGAATTGTTTCAATCCGAGATTTCTGCATTGAGTTTCATTAGTGTCAAATTCAATGCTTCTTCTGTGTTAGAATGGCTGTCACCCAAGAGGAGGGTGAATTGGGGGTCTTAAAAAATTTTCTTTTCGAAACTTAGTTGATCAAAACACTTAAATTATGAGTCAATAAAAAACAGAGTATGAAAACAGGTTGTATACGAGAAAATCAATATAAGTTAATAAAGATGAAAGAACGAAAGACACATGATGATTTATCCTGGTTCAACCCTCTTGACCTATGTCCAGTCCCTAGAGCACCTCTGAGATTTTCAATCCACCATACCTTCTAAGTTTAACCAGGTACATGGAAAACCATTACAATCACAATGTCACCACAGACACTTGTGAATCCCATTTCAATTTGTCACGGTGAGTACTTGAGAACCGCATAAATGTTTCCAGGCATTTATGAACCCACACAAGTTTGCAACACAAGTACTTGAGAAACCTTTACAATTATTCCCCCTTACCACATGTAAGGTTACACCGGGAATCACACTCCTTTACAAACTTCACTATAACAGAGACTCACATGCTTTGTTTTTACAACTCAAACTCACCATGAGTGGATAAATAAACAATAAAGCTCTCAGAGAAGGAAATATTAGAGTCATAATGCTGTGCTCTGTTTTGAGTTTAGTGACTCCGACTTCTTCATGTCTCCTTTCTATCTTGAACGCTTCTCATTTATAGCCAATACTTTATTTGCTAGCCGTTGCTCACAGTTTGAATAGCCGTTAGAGAAAGATGCTAGTGTCCGTTACTCATATTATCGGCTTTTCTTGTCTGTCATCAATACTGTAGTTAATGCAATTCAACAGCAACGAAGACGCCATTAATGCTCAGAGATATTATCAATCAACCTATGCCTGTTTTAATGAAAGAGCTACAAAGGCATCTATAAGAGCAGGTAATATTAAAAATATCCAAGTATGAAAACGGAAGCTTTGAAAATGTTGTATGTCTGTCGTCTGTGAATTTGTTCGTTGAGAGTCCATGCTGGAGAAGTATTTAGAGAACCCATTTCCTGTTACTAAGTCAAGGCATAAAGCATTTATGGGAACAGGTGAAATTCAAATGGGCTAAGCATAAATAAGGAAAGATTGGGTAAACGTAGACTCAACTATGTCAGAAGTTCTGTTAGAGAATAGGGAACTCGAGTTCTCAACATCTTACAACTCGAGTTCTAACACGTTTAGTTCAAAAACATGTAGTGAAACTTCATTTATAACTCGAATTTGCAGTGGAAGTTCTGAAGTATAGTTGAAAAAATTTTATTTAAAACTTCAGGTTTTGATATCAAGTTTTGGAGTCCAGTTGTAAAACTTCAAGTTGTGGAAATAAGGACTCGAGTTCTAAAACCAGTGAAAAAATCTTCAGTTGAAAAGGTCCTCGAGACTTGAGTTTTGAAACTCAAGAACTCGAGTTTTGAAAACCTCAATGAGAACTCGAGTTTGAACATCAAGTTTTGAACTGATAAAATTTTGCAAGACATAGAACTTGAGTTTGAAAAATAAAGGACTTGAGTTCTTTGAAAACTTCCAGTCAAAACTACAAGTTTTGAGGAACAGTTATGTAACTCGAGTTCTGAAAACTTAGAACTCGAGTTTTATAACATGATCACAAAACTTGGAGTTGAAACCTCAAGTTTTGACTTCAATTTTTGTGACATAGTTGTGAAACTCGAGTTCTATAATGTGATGAGAAAACTTGAAGCTGAAACCTCAAGTTTTGACTACACGTTATGGAACTTCAAGTTTTTAAAATTTAGGAATCGAGTTTTTGAACTTGATTACAAAAATTCTTTTCAAAACTTCCAAATTTTAAATTCAGTTTTGAAAGTCAGTTATAGAACTTGAGTTTACAAAACCTGAGACTCGAATATCAAAACTTCTTTTGATAGACTCAACACAGTTTTAGAAACATCAAACCAAATTCCAAATCCTACCATAATTTGGAGTTTTTTTTATCATCAAAATAAGGTATCAACATTCTGGAAATTCTGGATTCAATTTGCTTATTTTTATCTTTGTATCATTCTTGATTTTCTTGAACAATCTTTTGTCATTCTTGAATTTCTTGAATAATCATTTGTCATTCTTGAACAATCTTTGTGTCATTCTTGATTTTCTTGAACAATCTTTTGTCATTCTTAAACAATCTGTGTCATTCTTGATTTTCTTGAACAATCTTTTATCATTCTTGAACAATCATAGTGTCATTTTTTATTTCTTGAAAAATCTTTTTGTCATTCTTGATTTTTTTGAACACTCTTTGCATCCTTTCCTTATTTATTGGACTCATTGATATCTTTGATTCTGAAAATTGTGATAGCTTTGATTGCATTGCTTAGTGCTTAAAAGAGTCTCAAGAGGAATTTAAAGAGTGGAAAAGGACGAATTCCATACATCAATTTAAAAGCCAAGATTAAGTGAAACACAAGTATTGAGTAACAACTTGAGGGAAACACGTGAGGAAATTGTTTGAAATTGTACTATAGGGGCCAACCATTATACCTCACACATTATTTATTTTAATGTATTTTCTTCATTTAATTATCATAAATTATGCATGTTTATTATGATAATTGCATCCATTGGCAAATTATGAATATTGTCCTAAATGTCTCTGGTCGGTTATCTATGTGGGAACAAAGATAAAGTAAGACCAGTATGACTTTGATAAGGTATAGAGATACGGGTCGAAGTCATAAGCACTTGTAAAAGTACAAGGTGCTGGACCGACCCTCTATGAGAAAATTATATGGATTAAGTCATTAGCTTATCTTGTATGTAATCACGTCACAATGCCCTCTGACCTGAGATCATCATGGATTCCTGCATGAAAGTCACTAAGTTTTGACCTAGTCAAAAGTCACCTTTGACCGGGTGATGATAAAGGCTATAATTGAGCTTAAAGGTTTTCATGTGGAGGAATGAGAGTGATCAAGATGGAATTTGTCCCTCACATTAGTTGAGAGATATTACTAGGCCCCTTGATGAGTGAGTCTAAGAAATGTATGGCCATACTGTAACGAAAAGGGGTTTTCATTTCTTTGATCAGACAACCCAAGGATCGATAAAGTAATGGTCGGGAGTAGGAGGATGACGTCATCCATGCCTCATCCTTGACCGAGATATCGCGTGATAAAAGGGACGTGATGTGGTTGCATAAAAGATTGCATCGTGTTAACAATCCCTGTATGACTTGGGTAGTCGTAATGTCTTGCTAGAAACCTCTTGCGACTTGTGGGCTTGTGGTGAGATTAGCCCACTACCAACTTTATATAGGCCTACAGGGTCACACACAAGAGCAGCCCAACATGAGCTTTATTTCTGGGGTTTATTTGAATTTTAAATATATATGTTAAAATTTGAAATTGCACAATATTATGTAAATAATATTTGTGTGTTTTAGTTTAATATTTAATTTATTTGATAAATTAAATAACTAGCGTTAATTTAATTTATAAAGATACATTAAATTATTTGGCTCATTATTTGGATTAATTAAATGGATATGATTTGATCAAATCAAATTAATCCAAATTAAGATCGCAAAATTCGAATTTCACATTTTGAATTTCAAATTTCGAATTTAGAGATTAATCAATATTAGATCTTGAATATCTTTTGAATTTTCAAATTTTGAATTTCAAGATTAATCAAGATTAGATCTTGAATATCTTTTGAAATTCAAATTTCAAGATTAGATCTTGATCATTTCAATTTCAAATTTAAAGATTAATAATGATTAATCTTGAATATCTTTTTGAAATTAAAATTCGGATTTTTCAAGATTAATAAAAGATTAATCTTGGATTATGATGCACTTGATGAGCTCTATAAACATGAGTGCTCGTGAACAATAGAGGCATCCCATTCTGAATTTGAATTCGCTATTGAGCCACAAAACCCTAGGGGGAAGAGTGAAATGAAGAGGCACTAGCATGCTGCGATTGTTGGGAAATGTTCGCGTGGATACCGGTAGAGAGAGGCGATCAAAGAAACGTCGGCTCCTCGTGATTGGAATCAAGAATGCAAAAGGTCGTGGAACCTGAAAAGATCCAAACGCAAGAAACACTTCGGATTCGAAACGTAAAAGGATGCTTTCACCTCCTCGATCTAAACGCCTTTGACAGATCCGTATTTGGGATTAGAAACTTTTAAATTCCGCTGCATGTATGTCCTAATCCCAACATAAATTTGTGAGGAAACTTATTTCACTAACATCTTTCTCGTAGATAAAATGTTACATGTGGAAGAAACATTTGGTGGTTGCAATCCATTAAATGAAGATGGCAATTTTAGGGTAATGCACCAACAATTTTCCCGTATGAATGTGATTTTTGGAGAAATAATGGATATGAAGGATATACAAGATGAAAGGATTGCATATCTGCAAAGAGATAGACCAAATCCTAGAAGGCATCATAGGTGAAGGGAAGTCACTGTGGATGAATCTGAATCTGAAAGTGATGAAGTTGATGGTAATGACAAAGATTTTGAATCTGATTACGATATTGGAAGAAATAGGCAAAGAGGAGGAAGGCATGGAAGGAGACATGACATAAATGTTCAAAGGGAGAGAGATAGAGTAGAGGGAAACCTTAGTAGCATCAAATTGAAAATTCCACATTTCCAAGGTAAGAGTGATCTTGAAGCTTATTTAGAATCGGGGAAGAAGATAAAGATGATCTTTGAGTGCCATAATTATTCAGAGGCTAAAAGGTAAAGTTGGCAGTAATAGAATTCACTGATTATGCCATTGTTTGGTGGGACAAATTGAGCATTAATAGGAGGAACAATGGTGAAAGACATATAGCAACATGGAGGGAGATGTAAACCCTTATGAGGAGGAGAGTTATACATAACCATTACTATAGGGAGTTTTATCAAAAGTTGCAGACCCTTACACTGTTAGGATGGCTGCACCCAAGAGTGGGTGAATTGGGTGTTGCAAATATTTTCGTTCAAAACTTAATTTATCAAAACATCCAAATCATAAGTTAATCAAAACAGAGTATGAAAACAGATTGAGTAAAAATGAAGTAATTAGAAATTAGAGAAGATGAATGAAAGATAAACACACAACAGTTTATCCTGGTTCGGCACTTTCTGACCTACATCTAGTCCTCAGAAACTTCTGAGATTTTCAATCCACTATAATATCCAAGTTTAAACCAGGTACTTGGAAAACCATTACAATCACAATGTCATCACAGACACTTGTGAATTCCGTTCAAGTTTGTCACGATGGGTACTTGAGAACCCCATAAATGTTTCCAGGCATTTATGAACCCACTCAAGTTTGCAATGCATGAACTTGAGAAACCTTTACAATCACTCCCCCTTACCACATGTAAAGTTATACCGGGAATCACACTGCCTCACAATATTCGCTATAACAGAGACACTCATGCTCTGTTTCTCAACTCAAACTTAGACTAACAATCTCAAGATCCTAATCTTGATTTTCTCACATATATACATTGAGTTTGGATGAATCAATAAACTACTCTCTTAAAGAGTGGATAAATAAATATTGAAGCTCTTGGAGAAGATATCAGAGTCCTAAAGATGTGCTCTATTTTACGTTCACTGACTCCATATTCTTCGTCCCCCTTTTTCTGTTGGTTGCTTCCTCTTATTTATAGATGTTGTCAAAATATATCCGTTGGAGAGGAGAGTTGTATCCGTTACACTGTTTCAATGCTTATTATCTTGTATTAATTGTTTTGCATTAAATGGCTCTGGTATGAAGAGAGATGTTGACTGTGAATTTGTCTGTTGAGAGTCATGCTGAAAAAGTATTCAGATGACCTATTCCCTGTTGCTAAGTCAAGGCATAAAGCATTTATGAGAGCAGGGTAGATCCACACTTTGTTAAACACAAATAAGGTAAGTTGCAGAGAGTAGGTAAAAAGCTGTCAGAGAAAAATAGCCGTTAAGAAAACAATACTCGAGTTTTGTTTTGCAATACTCGAGTGATAACTAAGCAATTTGGATAATACTCACGTGTTTTTATGTCAATGCTCGAGTGTTTGAGACATTTCTAAAATTACTCGAGTGTTTGCTGAGAGTATTGCAGAAGTTTTTGAAATTGAACACAAATACTCGAGTGTTACAGATTAAGTACTCGAGTTTTCAGAATACTTCTAGTTGCTACTCGAGTGTTCAGATGAAAACTTAGAGTAAAGTATTTTGAAATTTCTCAATACTCGAGTGTTGGAAACATAATACTCCAGTGTTGTTGCTTCTCTGACCATTGCTCGAGTGTTTTGATGGATGTGTTGTGTTTTAAGAAAAAGAGTTCTCGATACTCGAGTATTGAAAATCTACTACTCGAGTGTTGTCATCAAATGCTCGAGTGTTCTGCTTGAAGTGTTGCTTTTCATTTGAAAACTTTGCCCGATACTCGAGTATTGTGAGTTAGCACTCGAGTGTTGGAAACGCTTCTATCACAACTCGAGTGTTCTACTTCAAGTGAAATGCTTAGATTTGAAATTAGCTCAATACTCGAGTGTTGAAAAATGAAACTCGAGTATTAACATCACTTTCAGAATTGGAAAATATTAAGAAAGCACGATACTCGAGTTTTGGAAATATAAAACTCGAGTTCTATGAACCATAAGGCACAACTCGAGTTCTGAGCATGCTGTAACTCAAGTTTCTTGAAACCTGTGACATAACTCGAGTATTCCCAAGTTATAACTCTTTTTTTACTGAATGTATAGTGTCAAGATTCCATTTAGATCACGATACTCGAGTTTTAGTAATGAAGAACTCGAGTTTTGCTTCATAATGAACTTGCATCAGGTCACAGTCCAGCTTTCAACATATGGCTCAATTTACAATGGCTATAACTCTCTCAATTCAACTCCAAACCTTGTAAATAATATATCAATGGAAAACCCTGCAAGTCTACATTCACATTAAACAAGAATCAATCCAAAATATATTATAGAAAGAAAGTTATGATAGATACAATAGCAAAAGGTCAGAGATAAAGTGTTGAATTTGACCAGAGTTTAGAAATTTATATCTCCTTCATCTGAAATCATTTGATGCTGTTCTTGGAGTCTTTGAAAGTCATTGTGAGTCTGGTTTCATACAAAATTGGTTTAACATCAATCGGATTTGTTTTTTGGGAGATATGGTCAAAATACCAAACATATGTCAAGCTGACATAAAGCAGAGGAGGCAAATACTTGAGTATTAGAGATCCAGTACTCGAATATCGACTTCCCAGAGGCCAACACTCGATTTTTGTGACCCCAATACTCAAGTGTTGACTCCCAGAAGGCTAATACTTGGGTTTTGTGACCCAATACTCGAGTGTTGACTCCAAAATTCAATACTTCAAGTGTATACTCAAGTTTTATTTCAAGTAATGCCATAGGAAACTCCAAAAACTCATCATACTCGAGTATTAAGTTCCAGAATCAGATTTGAACATCCAAAATATATTCAAAACCACATCATCCTCAATTAAAATAATGCATAAATATCGTAGTAAATCAATATACATTGTAAAAATTTTTGCTCTTTTATATTTGACATCATCAAAACTAATACTATCTAACATACACAAGGTTCTAAGAGTGTAGATGAATACTATAAAGAAATGGAATTAGCTTTAATAAGTGCTAATGTTCAAGAAGATAGAGAAGCTATAATAGCTCATTTTCTGAATGAGTTAAACAAAGAGACCGCTGACAGAGTGGAATTGCATCATTATATGGAGTTGGAAGACATGGTGCACATGTCAATTAAAGTGGAAAAGCAACTAAAATGAAAGGATCTTCAAAATTCCATTTTGGATCAAACTTTTCACAAAAGTAGAATTGGAGGAAAGGAGAAAGAGCTATCCCAAAGGAGACCATTAAAGGCAAAGAAGAAGCTTCATCAAAGAGTAAAGGTAAATTTTATTCTCAAACTTCTAGAAATAGAGATATAAAATGTTCCAAGTGTTTGGCTACAAGCCATATAGCTTCTCAATGCCCCAATAATAGAGTCATGATTATGAAGTTATGACTGAAAGTGAAATTCATCATGATTCCATGTCCTCACATGAAGGTTGTAGTGATGATGCGGTTGAAAGATAGGCCCATTACTCTTATGCCATTAACTCCACAATAAGTGAAAAAAGATGAAAAAAGAGAGAGAGAAAAAGACTGAAAACAAATTAGAGTGAAAAAGAGAGAGAATGTGAAAGTTCAAAAAAGAAATTAAAAAAAAAAAGAAAGGAATGAAGAGAGAAAAGAAAAGAAGAAAATGAGTTTGCATGCAAAAGAGAGAAAATGACTCCATTACCTGTGCCTAGCGAACCTTGTATAGATATTTCCATAAAACTCATTTTATTCTTTTCTTGTCTCTCTTCATTCCTTTCTTTTTTCTGAATTCCTTTTTCTTTGAACTTTCACATTTTCTCTCTTTTTCACTCTCATTTCTTTTTGGTTTCTCTCTCTCTCTCTCTCTCTGTTTATCTTGAGTTGATCCTTATACACTGTTGTGGAGTCAATGGCACAAGAGTAATGGGATTGTCTTTCATCACAAAAGAATATCTATTTGTAGACCCATCCTTCTTTACTTTCATATAAAACTCCCAAGGTCTTCCTATATGTAGATGTCCAACGTGCATAGGAACAACATCACACAATATATCATCATAGTTTTTGCCAATTGAGAAAGAAACCAAAACTTGCTTATCAACTTTAATTTCCCAACATTCATTCAACCATTGCAACTTGTATGGTATAAGATGTTTAATGGTTATTAAATTCAATTTCTCAACTAGTGTAGTACTTACAACATTTGTAACACTCCCTCCATCAATAATCACACTATACACCTTGTTATTAATAAGGCAGTGAGTATGAAAAATGTTTTGTCTTTGCTCATTCATCTCATCCTCAATTTAGCAATTTAAAACTCTTCTAACCATAAGACATTCTCCTTCCACAGCATATTCAACCCCATCATCAACTAGAATCTTTATGTGAGGACATAGAATCATGATTGCTTTCACTATCAGTCACAACTTTATCATTTTTCAGAATCATGACTCTCTTATTTGGGCATTGAGAAGCTATGTGACCTGTATCCAAACACTTGAAACATTTTATATCTCTATTTATAGAAGTTTGAGAATCAGATTTACCTTTACTCTTTGATGAAGCTTCTTTGCCTTTAATGGTCTCCTTTTGGATAGCTCTTTCTCCTTTCTTCCAATTCTACTTTTGTGAAGAGCTTGATCCAAAATGGAATTTTGAAGATCTATTTTGCTTGAGTGGCTTTTCCACCTTGATTTCCATGTGCACATGTCTTTTAACTCCACATAATGATGCAATTCCACTATTTCAACAATCTCTTTGTTTAACCTTTTCAGAAAATTAGCCATTGTAGTCTCTTTATCTTCTTGAACATTAGCCCTTACCAAAGCTAATTCCATCTCTTTATAATATTCATCCATACTATTAGAACCTTGTGTAAGGGTCTACAACTTTTGATAAAGCTCCTTAAAGTAATGGTTAGGAGTAAATCTCCTCTTTGTAAGGGTTCTCATCTCCCTCAATGTTGCTACATGTCTTTCACCATTATTCCTCCTATTAATGCCCAAATTATCCTACCAAATATTGGCATACTTAGTGAATTATATTGCTACCAACTTCACCTTTTTAGCCTCTGAATAATTATGGCAGTCAAATATAATCTCTATTTTCTTCTCCCATTCTAGATAAGCTTCAGGATCACTCTTACCTTAGAAAGGTAGAATTTTCAATTTGATGCTACCAAGGTTTACATCTATTCTATCTCTCTCCCTTGGAACATTTATGCCATGTCTCCTCCCATACCTTCCTCCTCTATGCCTATTTTTTCCAATATCATAATCAGATTCAAAATCTTCCTCACTTCTACTAACTTCATCACTTTCGGATTCAAGTTCATCAATAGAGACTTCCCTTCTCCTATGATGCCTTCTAGGATTTGATCCATCTCTTTGCATATTTGTAATCCTTTGATCTTGCCTATCCATCCTATCCCTTATTTCCCTAAAAATCACATTCATACGAGCTAATTGTTAGTTCATTGCCCTAAATTTGTCTTCTACGTTTAATGGATTACTACCATCAGATGTTTCTTCCACATTTGACATTTTATCTATGAGAAAGATGTTAGTGAGATAAATTTTCTCACAAATGTCCTCACGTGTTTCCATCAAGTTGTCACTTAGCACTTGTGTTTCACTCAATCTTGGCTTTTAAATTGATGTAATGTACTCTTGCCTTTTTCAACTCTTTAGGCTCTTTAAAGCACTAAACAATGTAATCAAAACTATCACAATTTGCAAAATCAACATAGCACTTAAAGACTTGAGGTATCAAAGAGTTCAAGAAATCAAGAATGACAAATAATGTGTTCAAGAAAATCAAGAATGACACTAAGATTGTTCAAGAATGACAAAAGGTTATTCAAGAAAAACAAGAATGACACAAAGATTGTTCAAGAATGACAAAAGATTATTAAAAAAACTCAAGAATGACAAAGATTGTTCAAGAAAAACAAGACTAATACAAAGATCGTTCAAGAATGATGAAAGATTGTTCAAGAAAATTAAGAATGACACAAAGATTGAAAACAAGCAAATTGAATCCATAATTTCCAAAAAAAAAAAAGCATTGAATTTGAAACCAATGAAACTCAATGTAGAAATCTCATATTGAAACGATGCCAAATCAAGTTGAAAGATCAGACTCTAAACTATGAAAATGACCTATTAAATGTGAAAGATACAAAAGAAAAGTGGACAAACTAATGGAGAGAATCAGAAGATGAACAGAAATAACCAAACACAAGAAAAGAAAAACCAATGGACAAAAATAAAACTGAATAAACAAAATGATAAAACTTGAGTTTAAAATTGATTTTCTCATACCAAGATGGTGTGAACCCACTAGGAAAAGATCCCAATAACCCACATCCAATCAGAAATATACGCACCCCAAGAATGCTAAACAAAGATTAGCGATCCACTTGAACCCTTGAACACGGAAGAACAAGGACACTAAGTGTTGGAAGATGCCATAAGGTTGATCAAGTCTTGATAAGTCATTAGTTCAGTAAAGAACCCTAGAGAGAATCCTCTCAAGAAACAACTTGTACAATGTAAAGTTTAACCTCAAAACTCAAATATGATAATCTCCAATAGGACATTTGATTTCCAAATTGAGCATTACAAAGTATTTATAAAGGTTAGATTCTGAATTTCTATTCTAAGAAGATAAAATTCAATCTAAAACTGATATCTATCCTAAAATGTAGGTAGAAGGATATTCAAAAAAAATATCTTTTAACTAATCCTATCTAATTCAAAAGTGTAAATTTCACATAAAAGAAATAAATTAAAGATAATCAGCATTTTACCAAAATATGATTAGTTATGCCCAAATGAGTCCTCCTATATATAGCCCATGGTCCAAGCCTTTGATTTGAAACCTCCAAGTCCAAAATATGATCAGTAGGTCCATTTTTAACCCAAATCACATTAATGACATTCGTGAAGTCTTCATTCTCATTTGTTGATCCAAATGTCATTTGTTTTGTTAAAACCTCTTGCACAAGCCCGTTTAATACTTCCCTAATTGCATTCGCTCTTACTCTTGTGATTGATCCACTTGAAATTTGCAAAGACTCATTTGAATTTGACAAGTCATCTTGCTAGGTCACATCACCAATTGGGCAACCTTTATTGGAATAGTTAATCCCTTCCGCTAGAACTAACATCTGTTAATATTTATAAGTTGTTTGTTTTATATCTATGTATCCACGTAACTGTGATCCACTATATACCGAATGTGCTTTAAGCATTGTTGAGTTTGAATGAGTAATGCTTCATAGCTTTTTTTTTTTTTTGCATTCACATGAATTTAAATTTGAGATTTCACTAAAGGGAGTTAGCTGACTAAAATTGTGTTAGTTCTTTATAATGCAGTGAATTAATATTTGAATTTTCATTGAGAGATTAATACATTCTATACTTAACTGTGACTACCTCCAATAAAAAATACCCTTGTTGAAAAAATTGAGATTTTTTTATTTGTTTTTAAGTCACTATGACTCTTTTTACCAAGTCTAATGACTATTTGTTTGTTACATATTTTGATATATTAATACAAATAAAATGGTAAAAACTATCATAACAAATAAATTAAATTAAATATTTATCAGTTAGTTTTTTAATTGTTTGGAAAGTTATATCTAACATAATGAAATTTAAAGAAAGGAAAGAGAGATTTTGTGTAAAACGTTTTGGGAGGTATACCACAATTAATTATAACTAACAATAGTCAAATTTGATCGAGTAACTAGCCATATCAAAAGGAAATGAAGTTTGTTTTTAAATTTAAAAACATTATCAATTGAAGAAAGATAAGTTAAACAAGGATCCATAATGAACAATATGGATCCACCTGTAGGATTGGGCAGGAGAAATGGCGACTTGGAATCTCTATTTTTTATTGTCTTATTACCTTCTTTCTTTAATCCTAACCCTCCATTTTATCAAAGGGTTCTAAACAATCCACATACCACTACTTTGTTGTTTAGTGTTGAGAGAAGTTCTCATTTAGTGGGGAGAGAATGAGAAAACTTCTTTCCCCACTAAATAAAAAAGTAGTGGTAAGTATGGGTTGTTTATGAAACTTTAATGAAATGGGAGTTCAGATTAGAAAAATGATGATAAAAAGAGAGTAAGGAAATGATGATGTTCCAAACTAAAGAATAGGAGGGATCAATCTAAAAAGTCCACTATTGATATAAAAATTCTGAACTGTCTTGAGCTTAATACTACCACTTTTTTTTTATCTTAGTATCTTTTCACATTTGTTTTAGTGTTTAAATGTTAGAGAAATATTTGCAAGTTATTGTCTCTCCAGAGCATTATTGGCAAATGATATCAAGTATATAGCAGTACAAAACTAGTATTTAAAGACGAAAATGAGGATCCTAACCACAATTGGAATTGAAGTTTGTAATAGACTCAGAGCACATTTGGGCATCACGGTGGAGAATAGTTTTTATGGAGTTCAAGGTAAAACCTAAGTTTTGGAGAATAGATATTTCGAGAATAATTTTTACGTATTTCAAGAAAAAACTTAGGTTTGGAAAATGTGATAGTGTTTAGGAAGTTATGGTGAAAATAGCTTTTATAAATTCTGAGACAAAAGGTAAGTACGAAGAGAAAGAAAAAAGAGGAAAGCGAAAATTTACTAGGGGAGGGTGTGTGATTTGACAGGAAAATAGTTTTTTTTTCAAAATATATGTTTCAAACTGAAGTTTTGTTTTTAAAATAGTTTTTCTGAAAAATTGAGTACTTTGGCAAAAAAAAGAAAGAAAAATTAAGTACTTGGATAAAACCTAGGTTTTGGGGCAAATTCTAGATTTTACCACAAAACCTAGATTTCCCACCGTAATGCCAAATGAGCCCTCAATACTTTTTAAAATAAAGTATTAAATTCTAGTTATATGAAATGAAAAAAATGCACCCTAAAAATGCTTCTTTTAATTAAATTCTTACTTGAGTCAAATTCAAATATATTGATAAAACTTGATATGAATAGTCTACTATGGAAGGTGGAAAGTGGGCATGGAATTTGTGTGAAACAATGTGCTGTGCAAAAGTGGAAAGTAATGTCGGCTAAAATTAGTCTCTTGACGTCCCTCCAATTCATTGGACTGCGTCTTAAACAATAAGTGTGAACTGTAAAAAGATAATTACAAAGCGCAATTAGCTCCTGAATCTTTGTGGTAAAATCTTGTTGGAATGCTTTCTTTCATTCATTCCAAATCCAACAAAAAGGGCTTCTTCCTTTTGGAAATCAAAACACTTTTTCTGTTGTTTCTCAAAAGAATTGCAAAGTCTAAAAGTTGCAACAAATTAGGGGGATTGAAATTGAGTTCTCTAACATTATTTTATATATTCTTGAGAAAATTGCTAAAAAAAATTCTTGCATTATAAAATTTATTATTTAAAGATATTTGAAGTTTGTTTAAGCTAGAACTCAATCGCAATATATCTTCAGCCCAGTGCAACTCTTCTTTAGCTGTGTGTGTAACATATCTTCAAACGAAAGTTATTTGCATATAGCTAAAAATATATTAGAGACAACTAAAGATGAATTACACCCATGGAAAGATATGTTGTAGATATTCATGAACCTGAATTCTTAGGTACCTTTGATCAATAAATTTTGTAATGAGAGGTTTTTTGGAATTTTTCTTTTTACATTAATTTTATTTTTAACATTATATACACAAGTAAACAACAAAGTACTTAAAAATATAAAATAAATATATTAAAATAATATATATTGTACGAAATATAATACAACTATGCAACGTTAGGTGGTAGAACGTAACTTTGATTGTTATGAGAAATTTTATCTTAAATTGAATATTAATTCAAAAACCTAATATGACTAATAATTTGAGACTACTCATCATGTGCGTTTGGGAAAACGGTAGAGAAGTACTTTTACACAAGCCGATGTAAATATGTGAAGGAGATTATTTTAATTTGCGGAAAAACACTGTTGAACGTGCTTTTAGAGAGGAGGGAAGCTTTGCCAAATTAAACATGCTCATCATATAGTACAATTCAATAAAATGTATTATTGAAAATTAACTTTATTAGTACGAATTTAACAAAAGAGTAATTAAATAAACTACATTACTAACTGGTCAAATATATTGATTGAATATCCCTAGTGAAATTAAGAAATCAAAAAATATAATTAAGTAATTTATATAAATTATTAATTAAATTAAATTAATTTAAGTACATTAAACGAATATCCTAAATATAAATAAAATAAAATAAATACATGAATTAATTATTTATTTAATTAAAATAATAAAAGTTAATGGGTAGGGGAAGGACTTACATATGTTGCCTTACACGTATTTATTTATAGAAGAGGTTTCCTTTTCACGAAGGAAACATAACCCGCATGCAAGCTTTCCTTCCCATGAAGGAATGAAAAGGCACAAAGAAAATAACATTGAAATAACATCTAACCACTTGCCAAAAAGATAAACTAAAATATATCACAGCTTTCTTCTCTCATAATTTTCCACAAAATTTTTTAAATTTCTATATTCAATCATTTCTCCGTCGCTTGAAGGAACTCTACTCCAGAGAGTAAAGTTGATGATAGTGAGCAATCTATTTGATGCTGATTTTGAAAAGCTTTCCAATAACAAGATAGTTGTAAACATTATCATTGAATAGGAAAACAAAATGCTATTCATAATCTCTGAAACTTCAAGATGATATGCATCATGAATTTTATGAGTTTGAATTATATGAAGTAGTGTGACACTCCTTAACTTACCCCTTAGCTTCATTACTTAGTGAATTAGAATCAAAAAGAAGCCTCATTATGATCAAAGGGTCCAAAAGTTTCAATTTGAAAACTTTCAAGTTTGTGAAAGTTACTATTCACTGGTTTTAGGACCAACTTTGAAAATTCATAACTAATTGTAGAAAAATCAAAATTGAGTGCTTCCAATTTCTATTTGAAGCTTGTAAGTTCCTTTATAAGGGAAAAATACTCATTGAGTCATTTACTTTCCCAAATGATACAGTTTAATTCGTGAAAAAGTACTGTTCATTTGGTCATTTTTCTATTTTCCCAGGTTTTTCAGTGATTTTC
>JANTPZ010150455.1:0-12031 GCA_025593235.1 Vachellia pachyceras | reverse complement strand
ATATTTATGCTATTCTCTTTCAAATTCTATAAATAAGTGTTCAATAATTTCCTAAAAATAGAATTTAATATTACTTTTATCTTTATAAAAAATATTGGGATGAAAAAAAGTAAAAATATATAAGATATAATAATTAAAAATTTAAAAAAATATATATATAAAAGCGGGCTGGCGGGCTGGCCCGCCAATCCGTGGGCCAGTCCGCCAGAACCCGCGGGCCAGGCGGGACAGGCTGGCATTTGCCAACCCGAACCCGCCAGAATCTGGTGGGCTGGCGGGTCCAACCCGCATTACCACCCCTAGCTGTGGTCACCAAGTAGGAGGAAGAGAATCAGAGATTTGGTCCACGCTACTGCTGCTGCTACTTCTACGTGATTTTTATCCAGAACCTTTATCATATACTTACTTTATATTGTGTAAAATCATTTAAAAAAATTAATCCCAACACACTTGGAAAAAAAAAAGATTTTCAACTGTATTTGTGCCTCATTTATTAAGGTCCACCTTCCCCAAAACCATACAACAACTATTTAATTTATTACGGTCGGTCCCCATTTTATACACCACCTTTAATTATATGCATCTTCTGTTTCAACTTTTTTCCTCTTATTAATTCTTGCAATTCTAGGGCTGGATTCATGGATGTACCATGAATTAGAGGGCTATATTCGTTAGGAGCTGTCTTTTTACACCAAATTCATACCATATATGCAATCTGTTATGTTATTTATATCAATTTTATTCATGAAACATGTTAGCTATACGACTTTTATAATTCATATTGGCAAAATTATTTTTTAAAAAAATTTAGTCATACATGTTAATTATACTCCAGGAAGTAATTAATAGAAGTATACATGATTATATCCAAGCCTAACAACAATGGTCCAAAAGTTATGGCCATACGGGCGGATTTTCTTATATATAACTCATCCCTAGATTAACGGCTTTTTTGGGCTGAAAGATTTAATTTTGAATGGATTCTCGATTAAAAATTAATTTTGCACTCTACAAAATAAATATATATGGATAATTTTACAAGTAAAATTTATTAAAAAGAGTGTTCCCAAACTTCCTAGTATATGCCAAGCCTCGGTCAGGATTTAACTTCCAAATTAAAGGGGGCATCCATTCATTATGACAGAAATATTCTCAAGTCAATTGAAAAGCAACATCATCATTTCCTTTCAACTAAAACATCACAAGGGGCACAACTTTTGATTCTAGGTCAATTTCTCCTAGTATGGTAAACCGAATATTTGAATCTCCATAGAGAGATATATACACATTTAATATAAGATCCTAACTTAAACGGATCGAATTACCCAAGCAGAAGAACACATGAGCTTATCAAAACAAAAAAACTCATTTCCCAACAAAAATTTAAACATTAGTTCATCTTGTTATAAGATGATAACCTGGAGCCATCCTAACCTCCACTAGTAATTAAAGAAGCAATTGAAAAAGGACGGGTTACATGGATAGGCAAATAGAGAAGTTGGTAGATTTGGGCTTTAGCCCATTAGGCCATGTCTATTAAAATCCAAATCTGTTAGGTTCGCTTCCTATAAATGTTGGAAAGTTCCTTTTTATCGTAGAGTTGGCAAGAGTTACTACCAGCATTCTTCAGGGCGAGGGTTCGAACCCTGAGGAGTGACAGACGAGATAATTAACGCAATCTCAAAGAGGTTGTCCCATCGGTACCTCGCTACCACCGTAAGATCTCCTCGCGGGGGGTCCGGATTAGTCTGGGGCGGGCAATGAACCCAGGATACCGGATGGTTTATACTAAAAAAAGGAGGATCGGTAGCCACTAGCTGAGTTTAGTTCAAATGGTAAGCGGTTTGATTATGCTTAAGCGAGATCTCAAGTTTGAATTATTCTAACATACGCAAAAATCTTAGTTGAGAGACTCACCCACTATAACCAGGTGCACGACTTGAGTTGGATTAAGATATAGTTTGAGGTAAAGTTTCGATGAATCGGGTGGGCTAAAAAAAAGAAGGATCAGTAACCGTTTAATAAAAACGGAAGCCAGTAATTTTCTGTTGTGGAGAAAATCCTGTGGTCCAAAATATTAGAGTGGCATTGAGGAAGGACGTACAGTTATATATAGTTATAAGCAAGATGGATGTCCCTCCATCTTAGGTTTAGGAAATAAACTCATGTTGGGGCACTGAAGAACCACTTGCATTAGCGATTAGGAGAGTGTTATGTATGTTGAGACAAAGCCACCATCCCCATCATTATGTATATGATCCACGTCGATCTGAGATAAGGATCTTGTGCGGCCACAGCAGTCTCATACGTAGTTTCCTTCTTCATCACAAAAAAGAGAAAGGAAAAACCTCAAATTACGATTAATTACATGCACATATATTGTTTAATTACCAGCTTCTTGAATCATCCTGCATACCGTTATCAGCAAGCTTTTCAACCACGTCAAGGGCTGCCAAACCAGCTTATTGTTATGAGTGGTCCCACATCGAACCGGAGTTTCACGTACAAGAAAAGTGAGGTTTGCAAGTCCAAGGTTCTCCCTCTCAATAAGCTAGCCTTTGAGATGGGCTCTCAACCTTTAGGCTTTGTGCTTATCACATTGGTATTTTTATTGGGAGGTCAATGTTTATGAAGGTCCGTGATGTGTGTCCCTAAGAACATCCACTCTCAAAGGGGGTGGCATTATCATGAGTCTCACTTTAAGAGAATTGAAATGGGATGAGTTATCCTTTTAAACTCAAGCTCATCACTCGCTCCCTCAAGTTGTGATTTCAGTTAGAATTTTTTTAATGGAATGTTTCTAGCTCTCAATCCGTTATCAACATGTTCAATACGTTTATTACATCATCAGTTGCCCACAGCGTATGTGAATTGTGTATATATAAATAATATATATACATATCATTCTGGGCTTCATGTATGTATGCTTTCCTTTGATGAAGGGTTGGGTTCAATGTCTCTGAGATATATGAATCCAAAGTCTGCTATATTGGGAAAGGCTGCAATCATTGCTCATGTTGGCTGGTTACTGCTAGCTGAGATACAGTATTATTTACCTATATACAATCCAAAGTGAAAAAAAAGGCCTTTAAAATGGCATGGTCCCATATGAATCGGCACAGTTTATCTGTTTCCTCCTCCCGCGAGAGAAGAACTAAATATATAGACACAGAACTGAAATATCCACAAGGGAGGGGTAGAAAATCTGAGCGAATGATTCTGACAGGAGGTAAAATATAAAATAATTATATTATAAAAAATCAAAAAAAGAGGGAGTAATTAATTAAATGATTGACAATATGGCAAGAAAGAGGCGTGGTGTATGTGGGGACTGCTGGGAGACGCGCTGTCCATCTCACAAAAACTGTCTCTGCAGTGCCAATGTTGATGTTTTTTGGCTACACTAAGGAAGTAAGCGCTACTTCATCCGTATCCGCTCCCATCCTATATCTGCAGCACACACTTGGTTTGTTTGGAAATGCGGTGGAGAAGTACTTTTACCCAAGTCAAGGAAAATATATGAAGGAAATTATCTCCTTTTACGGAAAAACACTGTTGAACATACTTTTGAGGCTTCTTAATGGGTTGCCAAAGACAGTACCACTATCCTCATCATTCCTAAAACATTTCCCCCCATACATATATATGAACAATGATGCTAAAATCACCTAAGCATTATATAGTCTATGTATATAGTTAAATTGAAGTTGTAAAGAACTTTAATGATACTGTCTCTCACTCCAATTCCCCTTTGTATAACACTAATTTTAAAAATAAGGAATGAAGGTTAGGTTTAATTGAAGGGCCTGATTCTTTACAACATAATAAATGAAAGTTTGAATACTTATTTAGAGAGATACCACATCTAATGCCTGAGATAAGAGTGACTCAATATCTATGCTAACAAAAAAATACCATCAGGATTTTGTTTACAAGCCATGTTTCTTCATAGCTGGTCTTAAACTCATCAGTTATAAAGGCCGGAGAACGGTTGTGTCAAATTTCTGGTGACCAGTATAAAACCTTGTGGAATCTTTATGAAATAGATCAAAGATGGCGGTGGTGGTGGTGTTAAGATGATTTTGATTTTTTGGACCACGGTCAATTTCGAAAAGGATAGAATATAGGTCAAGATAAAAATGGAGAGATATCGGCTCCGTTTGGATAGCCCGTTGGAAAACGGACACAGATTCCGAGGTAGTTTATGTGAGAGGAAAAATGTCTCGGTAAGCGCACCCATTGGCAAAACGGGTAAAACAAACAGAGCCATCATTTCACTTTATCTAGGCAAGTGACCGTTCGAGTAAATAAGACTGACCAACTGGGTACGTATATGAGGACCGAAACTGCAGATAGGGTTTTGTCATGTACTGGAGGTCGATCAATTGCATTCTACACTTGCTTTTATCTTGTCATTGGCAAAAAAAAAATTTGCTTTTATCTTGTCTCTTTGCATGTATATATGTTAATATGCTTTGTTTTGTTATATATATCAAGTCACGTGAATGCCTCTCACTCCTCTTCTCTTTCTGCCCCTTTATCCCTCCTTCATAACCCTATTCCTGTGTTGTCCCCATTTAATTAGCCATCTTCTTCTTGCCCAGTTCCTTATATTCCATCCCTTATTCTGTCCATTTTTGCTCTCTCTCTCTCTCTCTCTGTTGGATCGATCGATGACTCCGGTTGCTATAAACCCTCCAAGCCCTTTTATTCTCACAGATCAAATAGAAGATCATCAACACCAACTCTTCGTTTCTCCTCTTAATCAGGATTCATCTGATTCTCTCCCATCATGTCCTAGTTTCTTCCACTTGCTTGATCAAACCCAGACTAGAGAAACCCGCCGAGAGTTAAGAAATGATCACCAAGAGGCAAGATCCTCTCTTACTTCGTTTTCTTTTTTTGAAAACCCATCATCAGCTTCTCACCTTGCAATCAATTTATAGCAGTTTCACTATTTCCATGCTCATATATATATGCTTGATCTTAGTTTTCTCAGTTAAATATCTATGATCAGTAGCCAGTCATGTAGCTATTTATTGATCTTCACTTTCTTATTTTTGGAACATGAACGGATTTTCATGGTCGGCAGACACACACACGCCTTGATCAGTAGGGAATCAATTGCTAATCAAATTTATGATGCTTCCTTTGTGCATTCAGAACTGATTTCTGTGATGGATGTACGCATACAGCTATAATTTCTTGGGCAAAGTAAATATGCATGTGTTTTTTTGGGTCAGTTGGTTTAAGGGAAAAACAACGATCATAATTCATAATATTATAAAATCTTGTTCACTTGTACGTAGTCGATCTATACCATATTTACATCCATATAATCTATAGATAATATATCTTGATTATGTGTGAACATGTGTGTGTACTATAGGAAGATGGACTGGTACTGCATGGTGGATCAAGCAGTCACCAAGTTTGTAATCCATCCTTCAATTCACCGCAGCCGCAACAAATTAATAAGGATGATCAAAGAAACGTGCGTGGCGGACATAAAGAGGACGAGGAGGAAGAAAGCAAGAGCAGGTACGGGTCTGCACAATGGATGCCTTCTAAGATGAGGTTGATGCGAAAGATGATGATCCCCAATACTACTGCTAGTCAAGTATCAAATATCAATCCAAATATCCAGACGCGGGAGCACAACAAAACCCAAACCCAGAAAAGCCCTTCTAATAACCCCCACAGGAATAACACCACCACTAGGGTTTGCGCCGACTGTAATACAACCAGCACCCCACTTTGGAGGGGTGGCCCAAAGGGTCCTAAGGTAAAATACAATATTCATTATTATTCTGATATATAACACTACATATATAAATATATATTCCTTAGATCTATTATCATAAGCTTACAATATTCATTAATGGACATGTGCAGTCACTGTGCAATGCGTGTGGGATTAGGCAGAGGAAGGCGAGAAGGGCATTAATGGCAGAAGCTGGAAATGGAGGTGCAGTGAGTTGCAGATTGAGTAGTAGTAAGGAGAAGAAGGCTCGCACGAACCATTTTGTGGCATTTAAGAATAGTAAGTTCAAGGCGGCTGCAAGCAGTTCAGGAACATCTGAGGGACAAAGCAAGAAGAATATTGGTTTTAAGGATTTGGCATTTAGTTTTAGAAGCAACTTGTCGGTAGTTGAGCAGGTGTTTCCTCCGGCAGACGAAGTAGCTCAAGCGGCGCTGCTTCTCATGGATTTATCTTATGCCTCTGTTCCTATTTAGATGACTCACTTCACTTTTTTTTCCATTTATTTACTTCATTTATCCAGAACTAGCCATAATATATTGTTCGTCTTGTTGCCAGTTTTGAAATGTAGCACGGTTTAGAAATTAATGTCATGTAATTGTTGGCCCACAAATAAAAATAGACAGCTTATGAATGTGTGGTAAATTAGTAAATTACTATTTCTGTTCCCATGCATGTATTCCTTGGAAAAAAAATGAATTTTTAATTAAATTAAAATACAAGAGGTATGCAAAATTTTAATAATTACATTGCAGGCAGGCATGCATGGATACATTAAGAACAATCACATATCTGTTATAGTTTTATATCTTTTGATTGAATTTTCTAAATATCTTTTACATACATGTAGTAATTTATTCAGAAGTTACACATAAAAACTCAACGGTTCTCTAAAACCTAGCTAGCCTAATCAGCTATAAGTATATGCAACATTTTTAGATTTTAGATATGTTAAGGGTCATTTTTATCCCCAAAGTTTTCTCGAAATATCATTTGGCATCCGAGAGCTTTTTTGGATGCAATGCCGCCTTGAAAGTTTTAAATAGACTTAATTTCACGTCTTTGACTTAGCTTAATTGTGTCGCGGGGGCAAATTTGTTAGGTTTTAATACTTCCGGTGCAATATCAAGCATATTTAAAACTTCTAATTAAGGAGATATTGGATAAAAAAAATTCAGATATCCAATGATACTTAAGAAAAACTTATGCCCCGTTTGGTACGCGGAATTGATTTTGATAGAATTGGAAGTGGAATTGAGATTAAAAGTTTGTTTGGTAGGCTGGAAGTAGTGGGGTATTATTTTAACTTAATATTTATATTTATAATGTGAAAATACAAAAACACCCTCAAAACAAAACAAAAATCCTTCCACAGTATGACACCTGCACTGGCGAAAATTCATCGTCTCTTTCACTTCCGGCCATCACTCCCATTGCCAAACCTCCGGCACCGGCATCATCATGCATTCAGCTTCCAGATCGTAATCCTCGACGCCATCAGCTCCCAGATCGTCATCCTCGACGCCATCATCAGCATCCTCAACCGAAATCCTCGACGCCATAATTGTCACGCATTCAGCTTCTAGATCGTAATCCTCAAAGCAATGTTACCATCCTAAAGCGACGAGAACAGGCTTTCTGAGCTTCCTAAAGCAAATGCTTGAAGCCCGCGAAAAGGGAAGCGAAATGCAAGTCACTGGGATTCAGTGAGTTATCTTCCGTGAACCAAACCCACTTAGATGAGAAAGAAGAGTCACTCACGACAGTGGGAGAGAGACAATGAGAACGATCGAAAATTAAAAAGAAAAAAAACTGGATGCTCTTTCCTCTGTTCCCCATATCATCAAAATCAATTTGCCTCAATGCTGTGAAGATGGTCGAGGGCGCAAAGGATGTCTGCCAAGTAGAAGCGAATAGTTGCCGAAGAGAAGGATCTGGATCTCTCAGCGAGCACGGTTTCGGGAAGGGAGGAAGGGGTGGGACAAACGAGTGAGGACCTGGATTTCCCAGCGAGCACGGCTGTCGGCGTCGAGGGTGGTGGGGTGGGAATTGTCGAGGACCTCGAGAGCAAAAAGGGAGAGGGCGGAGGGGTCGTCGGAGGCGTGTTGGACGAGGAGGACGATCAGGGGTATAATAGTCTTAAAAAAGATGGGTTCCATGGAACCTATCCAATTCTCAGCATCTGATAAGGAACCCACTTCCAACCTTTTTGTGGAATTGAGAGTTCTATAGAATTGGGTTCAAGGCTACCAAACAGCCCATTATCTCATTTCCCACTTCAATTCCATTTCCATGGGCTCAGTTCAAGGCTACCAAACGTGGTATTATGGAGTAAAAAAGACCTTTAACCTTTTAGATGCTAAAATATCATGTAATTGGTATATAAATTGATAGAGTATATAATACTAGAATGAATAATTAATTTGTAATACTATTATATCATAATTAGATAAAATGAAACATGATATTTTTTATTATTATTATTTTGATATTATTTATTATAACATCATGATATAAATAAAATTTAGTGAGAGGTATGCCATCAACATTGAGAGAATTCTTCTTTGGACAAAAAAAAACATTGAGAGAATTCTTCCATAAGCTGTTCACGCGCCTATGCTTTTTTGGTTTTTGTTTTTGCTAAGTATGTGCATCTTTCTATTGGATGCTATCAAGTCGGGAGAATTATGAGGGTATCTTTTACTAGTTATTTTCATTAAACAAAAACATGATCGGAAAAAAAAAGTAGAGATTTGAGCGGCCCATTTGAGCTCATGAGAAATAGTCCACAGTAAAACGCCATAAATATCTGCCCAGTTTGTTTGGGCCGAACGGTCATTTGGATTGAGATGTGTTTCCTTTTCTTCCGGCAGATGGACAATGTGCATGTTTGACAATCACGTTACCAATCACGTTTATGTAAGTTAAAATAAAATTTTTCTCACTTACTTATCTCACCTTATGTGAAATCATTCTGCCAACGGATCTCCAAATACACGCTATTTAGTTCATTATTTTTTTTAGAAGCATGCTTACCTCAAAGAAGTTTATATTTTTAAAATTACATGTAATCACGTGTCCTTATTTTTTATATGATTTTATAATTAAGTGATAATATTTTAAAAGTAGGCTATAGGACTACTTGTGATAAAAGAACTTGATATAATATACATGAACAACTTGATTTAGCTATTTTCCTTCTACCATTGATGATTTCCTTTATTTTTATTTTTGCTTGTGTGAGTGCCTTTTTATTACATCTTCCTACATGTTATTTCATCTATGTCTGTTTAATTTTCCAACGTGCCAAAGTGTTGAGGTTAAGTCATTTTATGAGTTTAGGGCGTGCTTGTGTTAAGATGTCAAAGGTACGTTCAAATAGGTCCGAACAAAATTCTTCTAACATATTCATTCCGTATACAGTCAATTATATTGAAAAATTAACTTCTACTATTCCTAGCACATTCCTTCATCTAATTGTACACACAAAGTGGGGAAAAAAAATGAAGCCTGTGATGCAGTAAGCAAGGGGTGCTTGCTTAGCCCAGGGGGGCAATTTGACGATGGTCCTTCTTTGAGTTTTGAAGTGGTCGATATGTGGCGTCTTTGTTTCCTGTTCGCAACAATTTGATTTTTTTCCTGTCAGGTGATTCGATGTGGGACATGTCTGTTATATTTGATTTAAAGAATGAATAATGGAATTTTCTGAAAATCCGGTTGAAAGAACGATTTTATAGATTTCAATGTAAGTATATGTGAGGAATTTTGTTTCCATTTACATGCAACGTAATTGGGATCATGTTACCAAACAAGCACAATATCTACTCATACGATTACGATGTCTAATTCTGTATTACATATTTAATAAAATATTAATGATTGGTATTGAACATTGATGCTAAACAATTCATGATGGCACCATGAATTGCACTTAACATACTCATTAATCACATGGCAACCAAGGAATGATAATATAATTCGGTGATGAGATTCCTTCTGTATGTTCATTTCATACATAGTGATGAAGTTGCAGAGTGTCTACAAATTTTCCATTTCAACCATACTAAATACTGCAAAGCATGTATTTCAATTCTATTCTCATTTTTGTAATCTTTCAAATCTCAGCATGCCAGAGACAAGCTGAAGTCCCCTCGCCCTTCTCAATGTCATGTTTGTTATTTTCCTATTTGTAATGTTAATTTTGCACTCTAATGGACTCCATTTACTTTTCATACAGTGGCGGACTCAGAACTCTGGTTTAGGGGATGCAAATTATTTTTTGAGAAGATAATGAGACTTATTTTTAATGTATTTTGAAAAGAATTTAAGCAAAATTTTGGTGGGTTCAAAATTAACAAATGAGTTGATGCAAAATAAATCACATAGTGTTAATATATACTTAATTTTCTGGAAATGAGGAGATGCGGCTGTACCCACTTTGGACCAAGTAGGTTCGCCCGTTTTCATACTATAATTGACCATTAAAAAAACAATCTAAAGCCATAATCCGAGCATCTGTGCAGGTATATCCCCGCTACTTATTCTGATGTCAAGCATGGCATCTCACTGAGTCTATAAATAAGATTCCCAGACCTTTCAAACGTCCCGCCATGTAAACCAGAATCTTTGACCCAGTTTGCTTAACTTCAGCAGATACCTACGAGTCACAAAAACGAATATTGGATGTATCATAACATATTATATAGTGTTGGATGTATATGAAAAAATATTTTAAAATGCTAAATGAGCCTTAATAACCCAGGTCAAGATTACAATAAAATTACAATTGGAGGCAAAGAAAATCATGATTATCGGTGACTATAATTTATAAACATGATGTTATTTTTATTTTTAGGGGGGAAGGCCTGGGGTACGGAATAACACATGCACGTCGACCTCGGAGAACAATATTAGAGTTGCATTCAATGAAAATACTGACACGATTATTCATAAATACACAAATATGCCGAAATTATCTCCACCACCAGATATAGGAGTGCCACCACAGATCCCAGATGGAGCCCATGGTGACAGGCGGAAGAGCCTGATTCGTATTTTCCCATCACTCCGACTTGCTTGAATCTTATCCGAGTGATCCCCATTGATTCGCAATTCCTCACCCCATGAATCTTTTGTTCCTTTCTGCACTCCCAGGATAAGCCTGCCGTGAAACAGAATCGGCCAGCGAACTGGCTCTCCTTCAGAATATATAGATTTCAAAAAAAAATTAGAAATGGCCGATCCTACTGCCCAGAAAAAGCGAAATTGCTGATGAGAAAAATGAAAATGAAGAAGAATTATCTCTGACTCTGGTAGCCCATGAAATGCATTTTGATCCATTGAAACTCAATCTCCATTCATCCAATTCCTTCCATTCATCCAATTCCAAGTTTGTGGTGATTTGGAAGTTAGTACGACAGTGATCCCGGTTGAATCTGTCGTTTTCCTTCATAGGTGGGCGTGCATACACCAAGCACCTACCATTTCCACCAGATCTTGAAGCTATTTCGTCCTGAAAATTCACGCATACTGTGCTATTTATTCACTCATCCTTCATTTATTCAAATACTTAAAGCATTCTATATATCTTATTTATACAGAAAGGCCAAGCGACTATATTATAGTCACCTACCCCAACCCACAGTCCCCACTCCCACAGCTGAAATGGAACCATAGAACAACTCCCAATAAAACATATTCCATCTCGTCAGTTCTTCGTTTCCTATTCATCCCCCCCGCTTTCATTTTGCAGATCTCTCTGCCAGCCGCTTTCATGGAACGTGCACGGCGGGTCGCGAATAGGGCGATTCTGAGACGCCTCATTTCACAGGCGAAGCAGCACCGCCAGAATGAATCTTCGCTGAACTCTTCCACACCTGTGTTGTACACGCCTTCTAGGTATGTGTCATCTCTTTCTCCCTCTGCTTTTAGAGGCAGAGGATTCAAATCTGAGAACCTGCTGGGCGGGAATGCTCTGTCACGTAATGTTGCCTTTTGGGGAGTTGCTTTGCAATCTCGATCGGTTTCGGTTGAGGCACTCAAACCCAGCGACACTTTTCCTCGTCGCCATAACTCTGCAACCCCTGAGGAGCAGAGCAAAATGGCTCAGTCATGTGGATTCGACAATCTTGACTCGATCATCGATGCCACTGTGCCTAAATCGATCCGGTTGAATGATATGAAGTTTAACAAGTTTGACGAGGGGTTGACGGAGAGCCAAATGATTGAGCACATGCAGTATCTGGCGTCTAAGAACAAACTTTTCAAGTC
>JANTPZ010150454.1:0-13785 GCA_025593235.1 Vachellia pachyceras | reverse complement strand
AAAAAAATTAATGCATTTTATATTTTGACCCCTAAATTCATTATATGTTTCTCTCATATTTTTCCCATCCCTTCTCTCTAACTCATTATCTTCATAAATGAATATATCTTTCAAAGAAGAAATTATTTATCTTGCATATTTATTGTTTTTAAATGATTTAGACTAACAGTTGATTTTGCATGATTTAGATAATTATCACTTATAGAAAGAGACCAATGGAGTAATTTAATTATATGTTGGGCTACATAAAGAAAATTTAGAATATATCGGTTAATAATGATCAATATTAAAACTCATGACATTCGTCTATAAATATATATTGGGGGTGTTTGGCAAAGCGATTGAACACCCCAAAAATACGTTCAACAGTATTTTTCCGCAAAACGAGATAATCTCCTTCACACATTTACCTCGTAAATGGTAAAAGCACTTCTTCACCGTTTTTTCAAACGGGCCCATTAACAGTTTATTGAATTTATATACAATTTCAAATGTAAGAGCATGTATTATTCCATTTGCAAAGTGATAGTCTTTTGACAAATAATTAATAATATCTATATAACTATATATGCCATTGCCAATTGCCACCACCTCGCCTCATTCCCACCCTTAAGAAAAGAACTCTAGATATAACATTACTACTATTATGTCTTAGTTCTGAACCCACTAAATAAAATTACTTCATTTTCAAATGATCCAATTAATTTATTTTAATTTTGACATATATATTTGACATGATTATTTATTTGGTTCACTTCAATTTTCCATTAAATAAATTTATTTCGTTTTCAAATGCCCCAGTTAGGGTTTAGGGTTTGTAGGAAACAAAACTTTACTCTTTTATTCATTAGACATTGGATGAGTAATGATAGTGAAAAAATAAATTTAAAAATATACATAATAACTAATAGAAAGGAAGCTGCCATCCATTAACAACAGATGAAAATGGAACTATATTGAAAAATGGAAATTCATTAATGACACATTTTAAATTATTATTAATTGTATAAATAAGTGAGATGGACCAATGTTTTAATTAAAGATGCCACATGTGATGATTACAAGAATCTCTTGGTGCAAGTTTTAGTTATATGTATTTATTGATATTTGATGATAATTAATTAAATTAATGAAACTACTTATTAAGATAAACTAGAAGTAATAAATACATAAGAGATGTAAAAATAAAAAAACATTTAATTCTTAGACAAAGTCAAATTATTGTTTATAATTATGATCAATTATGTGAAAAAATGTTGTTTATAAAAGAAATTGGAGGAAGCAGTTACTTATCAGATCAAGAAAGTAAAGATGTTTAAAATCACGATCTGAAGCATAAGAAAAATGGAAATTGAAAACCACGAAACCGCTGCAATCTTAATTAAAGCGTAACTAATTAATTAATTAATCACTCATGACAGTCTCATTAGTATTATTATATTATATTACTAATCCGATGGTCAAATACTACAGTGGTACTATTGGATCTTAGATTGCCGTCAACAGAAAATCAATCAGTCTTTGGATGTATAATAATCTTTAAATTTATTATTTTCCGCCTTTAACAATCATCAGATTAGTACTTTCAGCCTAACAAAGCTTAATTAACAAAGGTTTTGTTTAAGGAACCAACTTCAAGCTTACGCTGGGACGCGCTCCCACCGAAGCACAGCCTCCTTCCAAATTTCGCCTCCCATTGGTCCATTTAAATTCGGTGGCCCCACGTGGAAGCTTCCTTTTAATCGTTTAGGAGTTGGTCGACGAATCAACCGTGTTGTACCTTCTTTGTCCTTATGTACACCTCCCTGTACACTGTAATTTCTCACGATAAGCAGATAAGGATCAAAGAGACTTTTCCTATAACTTAAAGGAGAATTACAGTTTCACCCCAAAAACAAGAAGAATTGCAGTTTAGTAAATTAAATTGAATAAATAAAATATCTATATCCTTTATTCAAGTTTATATGAACGGCATGAGTTACAGCTCGTGTTTTGTATGATTCACAGACAATCAAGTTTATATTAAAAAGTAATTTCAATTGGCAAGTTGTTGATTAAAGTTTTAAGCTGCTTCACTCTGTATGGGTAAAAATACAAGCTTAAATTTCATGAAATTCATTTATTGAAAGAGATGAAAAATCTTTATATTCTAAACCTCGACAAAAATTGATCTCATGCCTAAAGTAACTTAAAGATACCTTGTAACTTAAAAAAGTCATTTAACTTTTTTCAAGCAGAAAATATATGGAAAAATAAATTTGAACTCCTAATAACATTATAATAGGTAAGTTGCTGAAAAATACCACATGTTCATTGTTCAAAAGAACCTAATGATTCAAATACTTGAATGAGCAACGTTTCTATTGTTAAGCTGGATACATAATTAATCCCATGGATCTTTGGGATTGGAGTATTTTTTTCTATCTTGTAGGTTCATATATATCTTTAAATATTTGTAAATATCTTCGATTATATACACCGTTAAAGATATACAATGCTCACAATTGAAAAAATGATACATATCGATTGAATATAACTTGCAAATCAATCATTAACCAAATTTTAGAGGCTAAAGACAATAAATTTTTGCAATCATAGATGTTCAAACAATTTTTTGTTGTAATTATAAAAGTATTCTATGTTTCTTTAATTATATTCATCATTATTTTAAACATGATTATTGACATCTTTTGTTTCCAAGTTTAACATACATAAAAAACTTAAATATATTATTTTGAACTAATTATATTTGTATTTTTTTAAATAATTTATTTGATTTAGATATATAATCTAATAATATATATAAATACTATTAAATTATCTATTTCATTTTCTTAATCTAACTGATACTACTGTTAATTCTTAGCTACCAATATTTTGAATTTGGGGCAATGAAGGGTAATTTTTTTTATTCTGGCACCCTCCTCTTTTATCCCCCCCCCCCACCCTCTCTAGGCTTAACCTTCACGTATTCAAATACGTGACACCCACCTTCTCTGTGCCACTATGGGAAAAGAACCCCTAACGCCTTCTCTGTTTTTTTGTTTCTCTTTCCGTTTCGCTTATTTTTCTGAGCAGCCAAACGGAAACTAAAATTGAAATTGTGTGCTGCTTCTGCTTCGAAAGACTAATGGCACTCATACCTTAGCATTCATTCCTTTTCTTCTCGAAACGTACAAATTAGTGGAAGTCGTCTCCTCTCGATTGGCAGTTTTTTTTTTTTTTTTAATCGCAGAGAAAAATGAAGTCTCTGCTTCCGCTACTCTTGTTGGTTCCTTCTTTGTCGCTGTGTCTGTTCGCCGTCGTGGCCGAGGATCTAGCTTCTGATAGAGCCGCGTTGGTGGCTCTGCGCGGTGTCGTTGGTGGCCGTTCCCTTCTCTGGAACCTCTCTCAGACGAGTCCTTGCTTGTGGACTGGGGTGTTCTGTGAAAATTCTGCCAAGGACAGGGTCACTATGTTGCGGCTTCCTGGTATGGGTCTTTCTGGGAGGCTTCCGCTGGGAATTGGGAATCTCACCGAGCTCCAAACTCTGTCCCTTCGTGTTAACGCCCTCTCTGGGCCGATTCCCAACGACTTTGCTAATCTTGTTAACCTTCAGAACCTTTATTTGCAGGGGAATTTTTTCTCTGGAGAAATCCCTAATTTCCTTTATCGTTTGCAGAACCTGGTTCGTTTGAATTTAGCTAAAAACAATTTCAGCGGTGTGATCTCGCCTAACTTGAACAACCTCACGAGGCTAGATACCCTCCTTCTGGACAACAACCAGCTCACTGGGTCCATTCCTGACCTGACCGCTCCTCCTCTTGATCAGTTTAATGTTTCGTCTAATCGGCTCAACGGGTCCATTCCCGCAAAGTTCTCGCACTTAGATGCAAGTGCATTTTCGGGGAATTTGTTTCTCTGCGGGAAGCCCTTGCAAGAATGTCCCGGAACGGGGGGTGGAAAGAAGAAGAAGAAGTTATCTGGTGGAGCAATTGCAGGAATTGCAATTGCTTCAGTGGTCGGACTTCTGTTGATTTTGCTTCTTCTGGTCTTCCTGTGCGGGAGGAGAAGCCGTAAGGACAAGGATTCGAGGGATATAGCACCGGGTAAGAGCGTTGAGGTTGAAATTCCTCAAGAAAAGACAACCACAGATATTGAGAATTCTGGGGCAAGTTATTCAGCAACAGCCAGAGGTGGTGATGCTAAGACTGGTAGGAGCAAGAGATTGGTCTTTTTTGGTAATGTCAGCAAAGTGTTTGATCTTGAGGATTTATTAAGGGCATCAGCAGAAGTATTAGGGAAGGGCACCTTTGGAACTACATATAAGGCTACTTTGGAAATGGGGGTGGTGGTGGCAGTGAAGAGGTTGAAGGATGTAAGTGCTTCTGAAAACGAATTCAGAGAGAAAATTGAGCAAGTG
Source organism: Vachellia pachyceras (assembly GCA_025593235.1). Lineage (NCBI taxonomy): Eukaryota > Viridiplantae > Streptophyta > Magnoliopsida > Fabales > Fabaceae > Vachellia > Vachellia pachyceras. Next base: position 9,383 of record JANTPZ010150454.1, on the reverse strand, counting down.
GGGAAGATGTTTCATGATAATTTAGTCCCGCTCAGAGCTTACTATTATAGCAACGAAGAAAAGCTTCTTGCCTATGATTATTTGCCCATGGGAAGCTTATCTGCCCTATTGCATGGTAAGCATCTTGTTGCCTGGTCGTCATTTTTGGTTCAACATTGGTACGGTCCCCTTTGTCATAATTTTGTTCTCTCCTTTCTAATCAAATGAATAATGGTGCCCGTTCTCTTGTCTACTCTGTTAAGTTGTGTCTCTTCATGTTTGTTTTGAAATTTCCTTCCATGCAAGTTTTAACTCCGATTTCCACGCCATGGACTTGCCTAGAGTAAAAGGCTGCATAAATCAGATCTTTTGGTTTTGCATCACTTCTGGTGGCTCTTGGGTTTTCATTAATAGGATATCAGATTATCGGGTGTAGAATCACCTGCACGTTTGGTGAAACATTATATTCCATTCAAGAGATCAGTTTACTCTTGTGTGTTAAGCATATTTTCAGATGAACCTGAATTTTCTGCCTGCTCTAGGCTGACAGCATGTCTTGGCTTGTTCTTTATCTTGATGTTCCTGGTCAGCCAAATGTTGTTTCTCAGGGTTGTACTTAAATACTAAAATATATGAAATTTCTTGGAGATAATGCTGATAAATGATAATATAGTGCTCTGGAATTTAAGAGTTACTCCATGATATCTGTGCGCCGTTTCAAGGTGACGGATTTTGTCATAAGTCAGCTGGGCATCCGTATGCTTCTATTTCAATCTCCTGTGTGCATTTGGATTAGTTTTAACAGCAATGGTGGCTGCAATAAACACTATTGCGATTGAAATATTGCAGACTCATTATTGGACATTGCTAATCTGCTCCATTTAAAATCTTGCATATTTCCTGTTACAGCTCATAATGGTGCTGGCAGAACTCCACTAAACTGGGAAACAAGGTCTCGCATTGCCCTTGGTGCTGCCCGTGGGATTGCGTACCTACACTCACATGGCCCATCTGCCTCACATGGAAATATCAAGTCATCAAACATCCTTCTCACTAAATCCTTTGAAGCTCGTGTTTCTGACTTTGGTCTTGCTCATCTTGCACTCCCAACTTCAACTCCTAACCGCGTTTCTGGTTACCGAGCCCCGGAGGTAACAGATGCTCGCAAAGTATCCCAAAGGGCAGATGTCTACAGCTTTGGTATAATGCTCTTGGAGCTGCTTACTGGGAAAGCTCCAACACATTCCTCATTGAATGAAGAAGGGGTGGACCTCCCAAGATGGGTCCAGTCTATTGTCCAAGAGGAGTGGAACACCGAGGTTTTTGACATGGAGCTTCTCAGATACCAGAATGTTGAGGAGGAGATGGTCAAGCTCTTGCAGCTTGCACTTGAATGTACCGAACAGTATCCCGACAATCGACCCTCCATGGATGTGGTTGCAAGCAGAATTGAGGAGATTTGCCGTGCCAGTTTAGAGAAAGAGGAAGAGAAGATTCAGTCATTGACGGATCCAGATAGTGGATACTCCCCACGTTGATACCAAATTGAAGTGAGACCTCCATTATTTCATTATGGCCCTCGTTTTTGGCATGCATAATATATAGTCCTGTTTGTTAATTCATTTAGGTATTACAGAATCCAGCTGTTTACGATCCCTTTGTCTCCCCAGTCCTTTTGTTGTTCACCAGAGTCTTACTTGGGGGCTCTCTATCTATCCCCCCAGTTTGCTTACATTATATTCTTGAGGAGGATTAATTGTTTTTTTATTGTTGTAGGAATTTGTGTGAAATGTGAATAATTTGTTTGGACTCGTGCATTGATCGCCACTCCGGAATTACATCCGTACCCGAGATGCACTGATTTGTGCTGCAATCCGTCCTCTCATGATCATGAACATTTGTCTTTAAAAGTCTAACTAAATTAATTCGTATATCCATTAAGTTTTTGGGATTAAAGTTATATAAGATTGTATTGTAGTTCAGTTCATAGTTGCCACTAATTATTCATTATTGACTCGTGACCATTTTATTGTGTCAGTGGTAGTATTTCTTGAGTACAAAAATTTAATGGGTGAATTTTTTGTGCATGCATCTCATATTGAGCCGATTTCTGTTCAATTAGAGAATATGAGAATCAATAGGTAAAATTACTATAAGTTATTAATGAAAGAATATAAATACCAAAAAGTCTTGCAATACAAGTGAACAATATGTAATGACAAGTTGAAAACAATAATTGAAACTTTGATAATTATATTCATTTTTTAGATCTCAATGATTCTCTCACATTTAATTAATCTTTGAGATTTAAGAACTTGAGCTTTGTAGAGGGATCCATTCTGCAAAAAGAGGTTCTCCTGTCAAAAGAAAAAGACAGATCAGCCTTTGGAACAATTGTTCCTTTGTATTCTTGATTTGAAGATTTTGTGTGATCATAATCAAACAACCCCTTTTCTCCAATAGCTTCGGATTTGTTTTTCTGTTCACATTCCAAGGTGGTGGTCATAAACACATTCCCTTTTCTTTGGAGCATTGATTCTATGAAGCATTTATGTTTTAGTTTGCAGATCTTTCTTTTAGAGTGAGAGTTCAGTTTCCTTTATTCTTCTTTAGGGTCAGCCAGTGCACTATTGCCATATTATAATTATAGATTAAAAGATGCTCACCACTTTGCTTTTGCTTTTTGGTTACAACTTGAGTTCTTTGAGACTTGACTGTAAATAAAAAGTGCAAAAGCGATAACGTAATCCCTTGCTTTCGCTTCTCTAGCAATTTTAATTAGTTGAAACGGAGTTATTCAGTTTGTTTTAGAACTGCAATTTTATTTGTTTGATTCAGCGTTTGTAGCGTCCAAACGTACGTTTAACAATATTTTTCCGTAAAATGAGATAATCTCCTTCACATATTTGCCTCAACTTACGTAAAAGTACTTTTCTATCACGTTCCCAAATGGGTATCTCCAAAATAGAGTTATTGCATCTTTTACTTATGCTAATGCACACTCCTTAACCCTATTTATTGGGAAGGAAGAGAGTATTTTAAGTTAACCAATTAAATTTAGTAATATGAATGGACGATTTTACCTTTAATTTATTGTTTTTGAACTTCTCAATTCTCACATATTCCGTCGTATTAAACAATATGATAAAATTAGTGATTTTTCAAGAAATAAAATGTGTGAGAAATGCCCCATATGAATGTGCATATAGAGATATAATATTCTTTTAAATTGAAGAGATGGGTATAAACCATTTGAGATTACAAATAGTATACTTCACTCATACATATAGTTTTAATACCATTAGGCTATATTTATAGTTGGGAGAAACATTATATTTCATTAGTTTTGGGGTAAATGTGTAAATTTAGAAACTAAATTATTTGTCAAAAGCATCAATTACAATTAAGGTATAAATTTAGAAATAATTAATTAATAAGAGTGCAAATTTAACAATATTGTTAACCCTCCTTAATTCCGCTAACTAACGGACATATTTTACTATTTTAAATCTCCAGGGTTTCATTTTTTGATATCATTTATGTAATAAAAATACTCATTTTTATTTAACTTCATTCATGAAAGTTGTTATCCAAAAAAAAAAACTTCCTTTATGAAAGTTCTTCTCTAAATAATTTTATCTTTCTAATGATAATCAAAACCACTTTTTTTTTCTTAAATTTTTTCTTTCTTGTATTTTAAAAATTTAAACAAAAAAAAGTGATTTTAATTACCATCAGAAAAAATTATTTAGAGCAACTTTTATAAAGAAAGTTAAATAAAAATGAGTAGTTTTAATTACTTAAATGATTCCAAAAATAAAGTCATAGACCTTAGAATGTACCATTTTGTTAACAAAGTTAAAGTTAAAGACGTTACTAAATATGTACCTTTTTATATTTCATTAGTGGTGGAAAAAAATGGTCAACTGGGAGGGACGATTATGCTGCATGTTAGTAGTTGTTACCATGGTAGTCAGAATCTTACGATTCACGATTCGAATCTCACGATTCAATTCAGATATTGAGGAAAACGATTCGACTCCCATGATAAATCTTTTCCTCATCGAATCGCATGTTGTATCTCACGATTCACGATTCGAATCTTACGATTCACGATTCGAATCTCACGATTCGATTCAGATATTGAGCGAAAAGATTTGACTTCCAAAATGAATCTTTCCCCCATTGGAATCTTTTACTCAAGAATTGTGTGACGACTGCTATTTCGGTGATGCAAGATAAATCTTCCTTCCATGATGTGGGAGGGAAATTGCCGTAATAGTAGCCTTTTATTCCTACTTCTTCCTAAAGAAATTGATATTTTTGCAGTAAAAAACCCTTCCTACTACAGTACAATTTATATCCAGCCAATGCCTATCGAAACTTCAAGTTTCCTATTGTGTGAGAGTTGGTTTTTTGCTTTGCTCCCACCTTGTTTCTGTACGATCAGGTCTATTATTCTATTCCTTTCAAAGTTTCACCCATATAATCCATGCAGTAAATTTTATAACTCTTTTTTTATAAGTTTATTTCTCTCCACCCTATTTTACTTTTATATGCTGTTAGTGGTTCTTTTGTAGTTGTTATTTTGATGGTGGAGGCATAATGACTCATAATTTTTATGAATTTATGAAATAGAAATTTTTATTTGATGTCTCTTATGTAAAAAAATATATTTATGTCATCTTTATCAAATGATCATGAATCTTACGATTCACGATACGTTTCGATTCACGATTCTAAAAATGGGTTTTCCGATTCACGATTCGTATCCCGATTTGATAACCTTGTTAGGGAGTATCACGATCACATGAGTTGAGATTTTGCCAATCCAAACAGGTTTGGAGCTATGCCAAACCCTGCAGCTCAATGACGCACAGGTTTTCTCTGATTTTTTAGAAGCGGTCAACACCCTGTTAAGGGATAACGGACCTCATAATCATCTTCGTCACGAGATTGAGTTTACTCGACACCTGCTATATGGTAATTGGAATGTAGAGCTGTATCATTGTAACAGAGAAATTTTGAGGTGTGCAGATATTATAGCCAGAGAGGCTCATGCAAGGAGTGCGACTTTTTCTATCCTCACTGAAGCTCCACCAAGCTGTAGAGAATGCATCACTCTTGAAAAAGACTTTTGTACGAGGGAATATCCCTCAACTCTCTTTGTAGTTCCTTTCAAGCATTGGCTTGCCTTTCTAATAAAAAAACGAAATTGGACTTGCAGAGGCTAAAATGGTAGAGACAATCGCTCAGAAATCAAAATGGAAGTACAGAGAAGGAGACAACCAAAATGGGGAGAGGAGATGTCGACACCGTTCTTCCCATATCCCTTCGTCAGCAACCCATTGACATTGCTTGAGACCCACTGACCCACAGTTCTTCCTATATCCCTTCATCAATGGCCATTGTCACTGTCAGTTGCCGTCAGGGCAACATTCATAAAAGTTTCAGGGCTTGTTTAGTAACCGTATTGGTTTAACATTTTTTTTATTTGGCGTTGCATATAAATTAAAATAAAACTTTTCTCGTGTTTAATCACTTCTGGTAAGAAATTTTTTTGGGTATCCAATGATACTCTATAAAAATTTTTGAGGTCAAAATGACCTTTAACCTCGTGGGCTAGCCTTACCGAGCCTGCAGGCGAAGGTAATTACCGAGCCTAATAATGGGCCAATGTGTGAAGCCCAATACCTTCTAACAGGCTTCGGGCCCCGATATTTTAAAAAATGACTGGGTCCTGTGGACGGATTGTTCCCGTCACCGTCCCTGGGGATAAACCCTACATCGGCCTCTTGGAGTCGCCGACCGATTTGAAAGCGAGACGGGCACCTGAAACTTCGTTAGGGGAATTGGGGAAGATACTGGAACTAAAAGATGTCGGAAGTAAGTGCGAGCTCTGAAATACCACCCAACAAGACCATCTACATCAACAACCTTAACGAGAAGATTAAGCTTGATGGTACCCACCTTCGACCTCGATTAACTACAACTCCTCTCATTTTCACTACTTCTTTGTCTGAAAATTCTTCTTTTTAATCGAATGTAGAGCTGAAGAAGTCTTTGCACGCTGTTTTCTCCCAGTTCGGCAAGATACTGGAGGTGTTAGCTTTCAAGACTTTAAAGCACAGAGGTCAAGCTTGGGTTGTGTTTGAGGACGTATCCTCTGCTTCCAATGCGCTTAGGCAAATGCAAGGTTTCCCCTTCTATGATAAGCCCATGGTTTGTTTCTCTGCTTTCATGGTTTCTGATTTATCTTTGATTAGTATTTGTGAATGGCATTCTGCTTCCTCCCCATTTTCGGGTTTATTTTATTTCTCATAGAGGTGATATACTCCAGTAGTTGTAGGTTTAACCAGGTGATATACTCCTGTAGTTGTAGGTTTAACCATGCAATTCGATCCGATCCATTCGGTCGTAGAGCTATTTACTCGATCGCAGACTTGACATTGAGAAACTTGAAGTGGCTTGTTTTTATTCACAGACCTACACAGTAAAGCAACGTTCTTAAAGTCCTTAACAAGTTCTTGAAATGTCCACAATGCTCATTAAGTGGTATGCTAAATTTGATTCACTTATGGAAGGAGGATAACCGGAAGAAAACTTTGTTTAGACAGGTTGATGGATCTGTTCAAATCTAGAAATATAAAATAACAGGCTTTATTTACAAGCTCATAGATCAATGTTGACTGTAGATTATGTGATATATGGCCTGATTGCATAAGTTGCATCCTTTTGTCTCGTCAATATGTTAAAACTCTAACTCAATTTATTATGCGCCATATAAATTTCATACTATTGCTAGAAATTTAACCTGTTGTTGCAACTTGCAGAGAATACAGTATGCAAAGACTAAATCAGATGTAATAGCAAAAGCTGATGGCACTTTTGTTCCCAGAGAAAAACGCAAGAGGCATGATGAGAAAGGTAAACTAAATTGTTTGTGGCCTGGTCCTCTTTGGAAATGGGAATCCAAACCCAAAAGTGACCAACATGTGACAATTTATTGGGTTGAACTGTACTATCTCCCATTTTAAAATCATAAGTTGGGTGTTTGAGCTTGTGCTTTAAGGGTTCATGACAAATGATGATTGCTGATGCTTGTGAACTCCAACTGCAGCCTTTTGTGCAGTTTAGTCTGTTTGGGCTGGGGAGAGATCCTATGCATTTAGGACGGGCTTAGCACTCATGTTACATAGTCACTGTTGTGATAAACATATGTTATGCATCTAGATTAAATGTACAATATATTTATTGAAGAATGATTTCAAAAAAAGAAAGTAAGATGATAAAGAAATCGCCAAATTGGACGGAGCTGACCTAGTTATAATTTGTCTCAGGCAAAAAGAAGAAGGACCAACATGATGCAAATCAAGCTGGAATGGGAATCAATCCTGCATATGGTGCAACACCTCCTGTGAGTACCCTCTGCGATTTCATTTGCTCACCATGTCATTCTTTTGTCATTAATGATATGAAAAAGGTGATGATGTTCTTGTAGTTTATCTCAGTTGAATTTGACATTTCACCAGCGTAATTCTTCTTTCTGTGGCATAGTAATTGGTGTTTGAAAACTTCGGCTCATGGACTTGTGATAAACTTCCATTGAAGATTGGCTTAGACAAGCATGTAGGAGTTTCATTCTAGAAATTTTTGGGGAAAAAACTGCAAAATTTTCTTGCAAGCTGATTGGTTTGCCCACAGAAAAAGAATGAAAACAGTAGTAGAGAAAAGTGAGAGATGTCATCATGGTCGATGTTTGTTTTAAAGGGATGATGAATGAACTCTTTTGAACAAAATTCATGTTAAAATGCGCAGTAGAGTTATTAATTTGTTCTTTTTTTCACTTTACTGTGACTATAAGTACGTAGTTACTTCTGCAGTTATTGCTGTACACTGATGTTGCTTCTATTCTATGCCAGATATCTTATTCAGGCGGTGCAAAATCCATGGCTCCTGAGGCTCCTGCACCACCAAATAATATTCTCTTTGTTCAGAACCTTCCCACCGAGACAACTCCCATGATGTTGCAAATGCTCTTTCTTCAATATCCTGGCTTCAAGGAAGTTAGAATGGTGGAAACAAAACCAGGTATTGCATTTGTGGAGTATGGAGACGAGATGCAATCCACGGTGGCAATGCAGGCTCTACAAGGCTTCAAGATAACCCCGCAGAACCCTATGTTGATAACTTACGCCAAAAAATAGACTTTGCGCGTTCCGATTTTGCTGGAGAAAGGCCACCACCGTATGTTTAATCCACAGCTTGAACTTAGCTATCCACCAAATGGAATTCTTTATCTTCCCAGATGCTGTGTCCCTAAAAAAGTCGCAGTTCCTGTATGAATGTAGTTAATAGTAGTTTGATCATTTCGTGGTTATCTTCAAATTAACGGTTACAAGGTCATTCCTGAAAAGTTTATTCCTGTATGCGACATTCTTGTACTGGCCTGCTTCTCTGGAAGAATATATTGGGTGTTTAAGACCGTCACCGTTGTCTACATAATGTAAATTTTTTAAGAAATCGTATTATTTTGAAGTTAAGAATGGTATGACGATGTGACACATTTTACATGTTACATATGGAGTCTACTTCAGTTTATTGTGGGACTAAGTTTGTTATTCCCCAAAAAAATAGTCTCGGTTACCTGGTTATATTATATTGAAGGAACCATGCAGGCTCGTGAGTCTCGTATTCACCGTCATCTGCACAAGCAGCTCAGAATTAGAGAACCTGGTGAATCTAAGCCCATCTTTCATCGGTCTAGCACATAAGAGAAAATAACATAAAATATGATGTTTACGAACTCAGACTGTTTAATTTCTCCTGAACGTCATTCCATCACGTTGGAAGCCAATGGATATGAGGGATTCAGGTTGTTCGCAAGTTAACCCAGGCAGTAAGTAATCCACTCCATTTTCTTGATGGATTTTATTTTTGGCTAAAGTAGCAGATATTGGCTCTGTTTGGATAGTAAGTTTGGGTATCTAAAAGTCATTCCTGCGCTTACCGAGACAAAACTCCTCTCACATATTTACCTTGGAATCTGTGTCCGTTCTTCCAACGGGTTATCCAAACACACTAATTAAATATAACAATAATTTTATTTCTCAGGTGTACTCATCACCCTAATAATTTTTTTGTGCAATTTTATCCCTCATATTTTTAATTTGGTGCAATTTCATCCCTTCCCTTACTCCGTTAACCTTTAGCCAATTATTTGTGGGAAAATTAATCTTTTAGTCCCAAATTTTTAATTTACTTATAATTTAGTCCATCAAACCATTTTATGAAATCAAGCTAATAAAAAATGAGCTTCCAAGTCCCTCAATAATTTTTCATAAGGATTTCACAAATAAAGTTTATTTATAATAATTCATCCATTTAGGGGTTAGAAAGAACAC
>JANTPZ010150453.1:0-11317 GCA_025593235.1 Vachellia pachyceras | reverse complement strand
GATTCCGAGGTACTTTATGTGAGAGGAATTTTGTCTCGGCTTGCGTGAGAATGGGTTTGGGGAGCCAAAACGGGCTCCCCAACATGTTTCCAAACGCAGCCTAGATCTTTTACGTTAGAGGGTTATATGACCAATGATGTATATCAAGTGGAAATTACCATTATGCACATGGAAGATCTAACGATCATAAATAGCCCGATTAAGAGAAAGGGAGAGTAAGAAACTTTGACAAGGTAGAACAAAATGTGGATTCTTAGCAAAGCCGAGTGATTCACATGGACGGTGATTAAATTGTGAGAGTTACAAAGCGTCTCAGAGATAAGCCATGGCTACATTTAATATCCCCTCAATAAATATACCCACATAAAAGATGAACTAAACACACCTTGCTTGACCACCATTCATCACTCCCCCCTCCCCCTCTCCTTTTCGCCTTGAGATGCCAAGATTCATAGGCTACCTCATATGTGTAATGTTTTGATAGTAGTTACAACCATCATATTTGCTTTCACCCTTCTTTCCCTTTCTTTGTCTCTCTAAGTTTGAGCATTTATCCTCTCATACACTCTCTCCCCCCCTTTACCCCTTTCCTCAAACGCCTTCGATCCTCCATTCCTCTATTATATGTCATTTCATGCGTGTTTGGTTCGAAAACCTCAATACCTGAACCAGAAGTAACTCACCCAATAGGTGCCTTTGAGTTGTGCGATCTTGTTTGGTTTCTTTCCTCTGCTCTATCAACTTTTCTCATATCTACTTAGACCCCTTTTTCTTTGTCTCTCTTCCCCATCACGACTTCCTCTACTTTCATTAGGTTCTTAAAAGATGAACAAGGAAGAGATCGCGAAGATCCGGGTACTGTCTTTTCATCCTTAAATATGTTGTTCTCATTTATACGCTCCCCCCTCTCTCTGTGTTACCTTGTTTCTTTTTTACTTGCAATGGGTTTTTATCCTTATTCTATGTTGGATTATGGGATTTCTTATGGGTGCAGAAATATGTTCTTAAAGTGAACATACACTGTGATGGATGCAAGCATAAAGTGAAGAAAGTATTACGACAAATTGATGGTGCGTGAGATAATCTCTTTTCCTTTACGCTTTACTTTCTCAACAAGATTTCATTTTTCCTATCTTTTGGGTACCCATATCTCAGAAAATCCTTGATCCGATTCATTGATTTATTGTTCAAATTTTATAGGGGTATTTACCGTAGAGATAGATTCAGAACAAGGCAAGGTCATTGTCTTTGGGAATGTTGACTCGACTGTTCTCATCAAGAAGCTTTTGAGATATGGAAAACATGCAGAGCTATGGGGTGCATCGACAGGAAATGATAACAGCAACAGCAATAAGAACAATAACGGTGAAAACCAGCTCGCTAACCAGATGAAGAACATGCACATTGACATTGGCAAAAGAAGTAGTGGTAGAAACGACAAGGGTCAACAGAAAGCCAGCGAAAAAAACCAATCTATGCCAAATAGTGTCCAGCAGCCATCAAATCCTCAACAGACACAGCAGCAGCAGTTACAACAACAGCTTTTGCAGCTTCAGCAAACGAAGGGGCTTCAAAATCAGAAGCTACCTCTTCAATTAAAGGACATGAAACTGACAAGCCAGACAAACCAAAATCCCAAAGCTGTTAAGTTCACTCTGCCTGAGGATGACGATTGCTTAGACGATGAGTTTGATGATGATGACTTCAATCACGATGAGTTTGATGATGAAATTGATGACTGTCAGGCTCCTCTGCACAAAATGAAAAGGTCACCTCTTATGGGGAATGGTGCTCACAATATTATGAATGGTAATCAACAACAACAACACCATAATCCTCTAAAAAATGCATATGTGAAAGCCAAGGAAAAGAAAGTAGAGGGCCTCGATGGCAGAGGACCAATGCCGATTCAAATACCAGGCATGAGCGATGGGAACGGTGGTAGAAATTGGGGCAAGAAAAGTGGTAGTGGAGGAGGGAATGATCAAAATCAAGGCAAAGGGATCAATAATGGTGGAAAAAATAAGGGAGGAATGCTGGAGGTTAAGAATTGCAACAATGGTAACAAGTATGGGGGTTGTGCGGGTGGGGACGATCATGGAAATAACAATGGCAACATGGACAAAAAGGAAAGTATGATGCCTAAAGTGGATCAAGCTATGAACCTAATGGGGGGGTGGTCATCATTCTGCTATGAGCGGACCTAGCATAGGTCCAATGGGAAACATGAACATGGCGATGGGTGTAATGGGCAACATTCCAACAGTCCAATGCCTTCCAACTGGGGGCATGAACAACGGAGGAGGAGGTGGCGGCTCCAATGGAGGCTTTGGAGGATACTTCCAGGGGGCAGCTCCAGAATCCATGTCGGGGAACCCATTCCACCACCACCAGCAGCAGCACCAACACATGGCGATGGTGATGAACCAACAAAGAGCAATAGGAATGGCAAGTGGAGGATTCCGGCCGATGATATATTCCCAACCACCGACAATGAACTATATGTGCCCTCAACAATGCCCATCATACCCATACCCTCCTCCCCCGCATGATTCCCCTTACACCCACTTCTTCAACGATGAGGACACCTCAAGCTGCAACATCATGTGAAGATGAAGGGGAAGGTGAAGGTCCTAACTAATTGTGGTGAGAACAATAGAGAAATGACTATCGATGGTGGTGAAAAGCAAACTTGGTTATTGTTAGTCCTGTATTACATAAAATAAACAAACTCTAAAGTTTAGCTTTGGTTTTTTTGCATTTTTAAAGTCTCTTTAAAATCCGGATAGGGTTTAGAAGGATTTATGATTACCATAGAAGAAGTAATTTATGGGTTAAAACAATTTGGGGGAAAGGAGTTTTGCTGTGGAAGGAGGAGAAGGAGACAATGGCTGATGGAGGGTGGTGGTGGTGTATGCGATTATAATGTTTAAAACAGTAATAAAACATCTTTCATAAGAAAGCAGAATGGCTTCTTTCTATAAGTTTACGAGGTCAACGGTGTGAGTGCAGTGTGTTGACTTGCTTACTCTACAGTGTAGCATAATCAATAATAATAATAATGAATGATTAGTGAGTGGCGCGCATCACAATGAGGAGAATAAAGTAATGGTTTGAATGCGATTGAAATCATGGGTGTTTGTTTAGTGGTACGCACCATCCCCACTTGAGACTGCCGTGTGGGCCCCTCCCCCATTAATCCTCCAGCAGTTTTTAAATAATTTTATAGAGTTCAAAGTATACAAGAAAACTTTTATTTAAGATTATTTTATGAAAGTAAATTTTCAAGTCCTGGACTGTGGGGCCCACCCCTCCCGATAGGTTCACATGATGAAGCCCGTGTTCATTGCAGCCATCTTAACAGCGCAGTCCCTTGTCTCTTGAGTGCGGGCCCCACGACCCCCCTCGCTACCAAAAAAAAAAAGGCCAAAAGCGCTGTGCTGCATCATCCCAGTTCCAGCGGAGCACCAAAGCACTAGATTCCAGTCCCCTGACTGGGATATGCTAGGCTGCGACAACGCCCACCCTTGTGTACTGTGGAGCTTCGACGGGCCTTGTGTTAGATCTGAGAGGATCTTTTTTGTTTTTTTTTGGGTTATCTTCATGCTTACGCCATCACCGTCCTTCACATTTATTGCCAATCGTCAAAGAACCAGTCGAATTCTCACTCCACATGTCTACTTCCAAGTTTACCCACCCCTCGTCCCGTTTCGCTACACCGCGCAGCCCTCTTCTTGTCCTTTTCTCAAATCATACGGAGAGTGTTTGAGAATTTCGTTGGAAAAAAGTAGCCTACAGATTTTGAGATATTTTATGAATTTTAAGATGATTTTGTCGATTTTAAAATGATTTTTATAGATTTTGAGATGATTTTATCTCGACTTACGTGTATCGTTAAGAAAACGATGTTCTCAAACAAACATATTATAATATAAATAACATAAATGCGCTCCTCTCTTTAATCCAAATTCACTGCTTACTCCTCCTGCTAAATTTGAAGCATAAGAATAATTACATTTTTAAAATATAATTTAAATGTAAATAATTTATATTTTAAAAAAAAACAGATACTAATATGAATTAAGTTACATATTGTTGTGTTCACCAATAAACGGAGCTTGTAATTCAGAAAATGGCGTATATAATATAAACATTGAAAAGAAAGAAATCATTTTATAAACAGATCTTTTTTGTAAATGTTTATTTACTTCCTAAAAAAATGATTATAAACACAGAAAATGTGCTTGTTTGTAAATGTTTATTTACTTCCTAAAAATATATTTAATAGTTTTTTCTGTAAAATGAGATAATTTTCTTCGGATATTTATCTCAATTTACGTAAAAGTGCTTCTCTACCGCGTTTCCAATTGGACATATTATACCATATCTGTGTGTATAAGAGGTGGGATGATTATATCTAGTTAATATAACATTAAATTAAATGTTAACATGAATTAATAAAATTAATATTATATACAATATAAAATATAAATAGGTAAAAAAAGCGTCGGACCCGTTCGAGATGGTTTTGAGTTTTAAGTTCCAAAATTTTTAAAAACTGAAACTCGTTTTTGTTTTTAGTTTTTGGTTTTATGTTTTTTTGGTTTTGAATACCAGGTTATTTGTGCATTTTCCCTTGAATCCGCACTTCCTATTTGATCCCATCAAATAACTTTGTCGCATCGCATTGATTCTTTCAGAACTAGAAACAGTAGTAACTATTCACCCCGATCTCTTTATAGCTCTAAATATAATATTCTTGAACATGTTTTCGTAGAACGGAGACATGAGCATGAAAGCAAAAGAACAAAGAAATGAAAAACAAGAAAAAAATTGCAGCAAAAAGTTGTCAATTAGGGCAGAAAACTTAGTGTGAAGGAATAATACCGGAAAAAGAAATTAAAAAAAAAGAACAATAAAGCTTATCGTAATCTCCTTCACAGCAGGAAGTCGTCAATTAGGGAAGAAGAAAGAGTAACAATTCAGACAGAACAGTTGAGGGAGAGAGGTTGAAGAGAGAAGGAGAAAAGAGAGGTTGAAGAGAGAAGGAGAAAGAGAGGTGTAACAAATTTTTCAAAACCAAAACCAAAAACTCAAAACCTTTTTTTGTGGTTTTCAAAACGGAATGAAATTTGTTTTGAAATAGTATTAAAAACCAATTCAACCCCATTTTAACCGAACACGTTTTATTTTCAAAATTACATTTTAAAACTAAAAACCAAAAACTTATCACCACCCCGAACGGGCCCTTCCTGATTCAGTTTTCAGCAAATTCAGTTCAATAGGCATTACTTATTAACCTATTTTAAATGATTTTATGTTAGGTAAAATAAACAGTCAAACGAGCCTAGGAGACTTGGGTCTGGCCCTTGATAGCATTTATGACCTAAATCACACCAATGAGCACTCTAAGTTGTTTTGATTAAACTTAGATAATTAAAAAACATATTATTACATTATTGATTTAGTTTTTAATAAAATGTCAGTTAAAAACCTATTTTTATTTTAGATTTTACATCTGTTAAAGATAAAAAAATGAAAATATACTAAATTAAATAATATTAAGTCGACGCCATCTAATTTCAATGAAACTAATCCCTTATTCATCAACTTACCCTTTTTCTCTCTCATGGAATTACGCTCGCTTTTAGGCCAAAATGATCTTATTATTCCCAAATCTACACAAACCATGAAACTAATAACTTATTTACCTTAACATTAAAAAAGTACGTTTATACATGTTAAAATAAAACTCTTTTTAAGTACTTGTATCATATTTCACACTTAAATTACGTTGAGAAATTAATCCAAACATGCACTACATTTAGTACCTATCCTGGATTTTATGGTCATTTTAAAGGGAGCATGACCCATAAAATAAGGAGACATGCCTAACTCTAGATCTAATGGGTGTGCATTTGTTTTTCTTCATTTTTTTTGGCCTGTACAAAGCATAAGTCACATCCTTATATGAACTTGAATAATTATTTGTTAACTCTCATCTCCATTCTCTTTTGTCCATACATTACTGCCTTAAAATTTCGGCTAGTTCATTAACTGGGAGACAGGTTTGGTTCTACGATATAATATAAAATGCACAGTTAAGTCATTGGATCAATCCTTTTACGAGTCATTTAATTTATCAAATCCAACTTTTACAGGGAAAGGTTGGGTTCCTTCCAAAATCTTCAACTCATTGTGTTCAATATTCATGTATGGTTCACTATTCCTAACGTACACTACCACACGTGATAAGCGTAACCAGATTAATTATAAATTGAAAGTTAATTAAAATTAGTTAAACACAATAAATATATGCAAAACAGGAAGGGAAAGTTGCAATTGGGTCCCAAATAAAAGAGTTAATAAATAAAAGGTTCAAATGATTCACAAAATTACCATAAGATCCCACGAGTTGCTGAGGTTGTTATTAATAACATTATTAACCTTTATTAACAACCTCAACAGCCACTCCTGAAACCTTATGATAATTTTATGAATATTTTGGATAATTTATTTATCAATTCTTTTATTTGGGATTTGATTATAAATTTTTTAAATAGGAACTTGTTTTTTAAGAAAATCACTCTGATTTATAAAAAACTGCACGGTTAATTTGTTTTAATTAACTACATGGATGTCATGCATTGAATAAAAAACTCGATCGGACCATCGATTTGTCATTTAACACAATGCCCTTAATCTTCTCTTATAATTTCAATAACCTGCTACGCGACGACATAAATACTTATTTGTAAAAGCGTATTTACTCCCTTTGAACATGTTCAACAACGTTTTTCTGAAAAAAAAAAGATAATTCCCTTCACATATTTACTTTAACATATGTAAAAGTACTTCTCTACCGTATTCCCAAACGAATCAAAATAGAATTTTGTAGCACATTGTTGCATTTATGAGCCATTAAAAGTGTTGCTCGTATCAGCTGTATTAAAAGGAAAGCGTGTTTCATTAATTCTTGCACTTGCAAAAGGAAGAGTAATATTGTTTTAGAAGTAAGAAGGTTTAGCAAGTTTTTTCCCGTCTGGGAATTTTTGGTCATAATTAGTTAGCTGCTTAAACTGTTAAAATGTTGATTTTAAAGGCAATGCATGAACTCAGCCACATTCAACGTTTTTTTATGCTAATTAACAGTTCAATGGATATAACCCAAACTGATCGCATTGATTAGTGGGGACTGATTCCACCATCAAAGCTAATGATTCCAAAAGTGGAATTAATATATACAACTTCGGTTATCGAAATAAAATGGGCTTGTTTGGGGAGAAAGGAGTTCGTTGAAAGAAATGAGTCTACGAATTTTTAGATGGTTTTACGGATTTCAAGATGGTTTTTATGAATTTTAAAATGGTTTTTACGGATTTTAAAATGATTTCTACCGATTTTAAAATGATTTTATATCACAATGTATGTACTGTTTAAGAAATGTTGTTTCCAAATAAACGTAATAAAGAGTGATAATGAACTTGTTAAATTTATCAACACTCATTCACAAATAAGCACGTACTCTAGACATGTAATGACATTTATAATTACATGAACGCACGAACCCCTGACTTGTTCAGGATGTGTTTGAGAAAGCTTTTTAACACTTCAAAAGTAAGTTCAACAGTTTTTTTATTTAAAATGAGATAATCTCCTTCATATATTTATCTCGTAAATAGTAAAAGTATTTCTCCACCGCTTTATCAAACGGATGTACTATATTCCTATTATCAACGCCCAGCATAGGCTAGTCACTCTAGCTCCTCTATGGTGCAGATTTCTAATTAAGCACCAGCCAATGACCTGGCCTCATTGCACCTTCGTGTTAGGAAAATTCCCTTCCACAACTGTACATATAAATCGAGATAAAACTATCTTAAAATTTGTAAAATCAATTTTAAAATCTATAAAAAGCATTTTGAAATTCACAAAATCATCTAACAATTTGTAAACTTCATTTTCTAAATGGAGTTTCTAAACAGACACTTTACTTTGTATGCATATGTGGAGGGTCTTCGTTGAGGCTGACCTATACATTGTTATAGAGATATGATGAAAGCAAACTGGTGTTATCATTGTGTTTGTTTGGCAATTTCGTTCTCAAAACGAAATACTCAAATCGAGATAAAATTATCTTAAAATCTGTAAAAATCATCTCGAAATATATAAAAATCATCTTAAAATCTGTAAAACCATTTAAAAATCGGTAAACTCGACAAAACTGATTTTCTCAATCTATAATGCTTGATGGCTCTTCTCGTCAGAGTAAACACCTTAACTATTAGGGCAGGATGAGCAGAGAGAAGGACACAAGCTGTCACTTGTCAGACAGAAAGAGAGGGGCCGATAATCACACACACACACACACACAAAGCCTCGTTGTGTTATCGGCGACGTGGGTGGGGCTACCCCAAGGAAGAAGGGCACATGGGTCCCCCAGCATTGGCCCCTAATCTCCTAATGTTACTTCATACTTGTTTGAGGAGTCGGAAGGATGATGACAAATTTTTAAGATAAATATATAAAAAAAATTTTATTTTGATAAACGAAAGAATTAATTTTGGAGGGCAAACGGCTTCCCCAAATAAGTTCTTCGATCTTTTGCTCACTGTTCCAATCGTCGTTTTGTGGGCATTCATTCATATGGCCATTTATGCTCCTTCAATGCAATGGCAGGCAAGATAAACACAGCTCGTGGGACATTGGACCGAGTCCATGGGTTTTAATCACACGTGAAATTTCAAACCCTCATTAAACAAATATCAAGTTTAAACTAACATACATACATATATCTAAACTCCATGACATTCAAATTTATTTTAACAACATTACATTTTGAATAAAAAATAAATTGGAATATGGGTTCCACTTCAATAAAATTTAGGAGAAAATAAAAATTTAACCGCTCGGATATTAATCTGCCCTTTTCTCCCTATGTCGCCTCTTTATATGAGCTCCTTCTTAATTACTCCTACTCCACTACTCTACTGACTGCTCCAACCTTTTCTGCCCTACCTCCTTGTCTTGCTTTACTGGTTATCTTCTCTCATTCTTCGTCCTCAATCTTTCTTATGCCTGTGCCTCCCTTCCACTCTCCTCTACTCCACTTCTCTTTCTTATGGCACTCCTCTCATTACTGCCCGGCTTGTGCTTGATCTGGGCGCTTCTTCTCTCTGGAGTTCATTCAGAAACCCTCCTTCCCCTTCCCTCCGCACACTTCCAAGCCGTTCAATTCAATGCCTTATGGTAAAAAGCCATAACCTTGAGGCTCAGACACAGCATCGCCATTAGAACCAGCCATGTCAGGTTTTCCCGGAGAATACCGTCACAGGGATGATGCCTAGAGAAGGAAACATCGTGGAACACACCGTGGCCCTCCAATCAATTGAAATTTGTCAACCCACTATCCTCACTTGTTCAACCGCTCAACAATTGAATCTCATGTCTCGGTGGGGCTCCTAGCTCATTATCATCTCAGATTTTCGATTCAGTCAAAGCCCAGCCCCAGCGGAAAATCGCTCTGGCTCTCTTATTAGCTAAAGGTATGGCAGGTCTTTCTCTGTCTCTCCAAGTTTGAGCCCTTGTCCTCCTAGCCCCCCCCCCCAAAACAAAAAGACGCCCTCAATCCTCCATTCCTTTGTTTCCTGTGTGTTTGGTTTGAAAACCTCAATACCCGAACCAGAAATAACTCACCCAACAACAACCTGTGAGCTGTCTTTTCCAGTTTCTCATCTCGGCTCTATACACTTTTCTCAGATCTTTTTAGACCCATTTCTTTCTGTCTCTCTTCCCACATTGTGACTTCCTCTGCTTCCTTTGGGTCCTAAGAGATGAATAAAGAGGAGATTGCGAAGATCCAGGTACTGTGTTTTCCTCCTTGAATCTGCTGTTTTCACTCATACCCCACCTCTGCGCTATCTTGTTTCCTTTTTACTTGCAATGGGGTTTTGTCCTTATTCTGTGTTGGATTCTGGGATTGCTTGTGCATGCAGAAATGTGTTCTTAAAGTGAACATACACTGCGATGGATGTAAGCATAAAGTGAAGAAAGTGCTGCGACAAATTGATGGTACGTGAGATAATCTCTCTTCATTTACACTTTACTCTCAAAAGATTTCGTTTCTTGATTTTTTTTTTGGTACCCGTATCTTGTAAATCTGTGATCTGATTCGCTGATTTATTGTTCAATTTCGACAGGGGTATTTACTACAGACATAGATTCAGAACAAGGCAAGGTCACTGTCTCTGGGAATGTCGACCCAAACGTTCTCATCAAGAAGCTCTTGAAATCTGGGAAACATGCAGAGCTGTGGGGTGCCCCAAAAGCAGGCGATAACAACAAGAGCAAGAACAGCAGCAACAACAACAATAACCAGAACCAGCTCGCCAACCAGATGAAGAACATGCACATCGACAATGGCGGAAAAGGCGGTGGCGGAAATAAGGGTCAGCAGAAAGGCGGCGGAAACAACCAGCCCATGCCCAAGGGTGGCCAGCAGTCGCCGAATCCTCAGCAGATGCAGCAGCAGCTTATTCAGCAGCACTTACAGCAGCAGCTTCAACAACTTCAGCAGATGAAGGGGCTTCAGGATCAGAAGCCGCCTCTTCAATTCAAAGACATGAAACTGCCGGGCCAGCCAAACCAAAATCCCAAAGCTGTCAAGTTCACTTTGCCTGAGGATGATTATTGCTCGGAAGATGAGTTCGATGACGATGAGTTTGATGATGAGGACTTTTATGACGATGAGTATGATGATGAAATTGACGATCCTCGGGCTCCTCTGAATAAGATGAAAGGGCTACCTCCCATGGGAAATGGTGCTCACATGATGATGAACGGTATGATGAATGGGAATCAACAACAGCAGTTCCTGAATGCTCTGAAAAACGCAAATGTCGGAGCCAACGGAAAGAAAGGAGGCATCGGTGGTGGCGGACAGATGCCGATCCAAATGCCAGGCATGGGCGGTGGAAATGGAGGCAAGAAAGGCAGTGGAGGAGGGAGCATTCAGAATCAAGGCGGAGGGAACAAGAACAACGGTGGCAAAAACGGCGGAGGAATGCCGGAGGTTAAGAATGGCAACAACGGCAACAAGAATGAGGGTGGTGCTGGTGGGGGCAATCCTGGAAACAAAAATGGCAACGGGGGCAAAATGGGAAATCTGATGCCTGTAGGGGTTCAAGGCATCAACCCAATGGGGGGTGGTCATCATCCTACTATGGGCGGACCCAGCATGGGTCCAATGGGTAACATGAACATGCCCATGGGTGCAATGGGCAACATTCCGGCGGTCCAAGGCCTTCCAGCCGGGGGC
>JANTPZ010150452.1:0-12836 GCA_025593235.1 Vachellia pachyceras | reverse complement strand
GTTTTCCTAAGTGGATGAAAAAAAATTAAGTGGATCTTGTGTAATGAATTCCCATATTTTACTCAAACGTCCTTTTTCATTTCAGAGACAGTTTTTAACTATTAAACTATAGGTTGATCTTCCTCTAATCATATAATTACGCTCTAGACAAAGGACATTAAACAACCTAATATACTTAAAATAGTTTGAAAGGGATAGAATTGAAATGCTACTCAGGACCACATAAATCCAAAACAATTCAAATTGTTCTCATTATCCAGCACCATGACTAATGGGATTGACGTTATATGGAGGTAGAAGCATTGAAAAGATTGATGAGAACTGAAATATGGGTATCCTACCACTAATTATGGAAAAATCTTCGGCTTCTCTTTCTCATCGCCAGGGGCTGTTTCATTAATGCACAATAAATTCTATTCTCAGCAGACAGGTAAGGGTCAGGCCCCAATGGGCAGCTAGCTGCAAATTGCAAGGAAGAAAGTATAAGAAGCACTATTCTCTGAAAAGTGATGGCATGAGATTCACACTTCTACTCCGGGACCATCTTCTAAGGTGCAAGCATAAGACTAGTGAAAGCATTGATTTTTTTTTTTTTTTGCCTTTCATCCTCTCTCTCTCTCTCTCTCTCATGACTCATGGGGACCATGACTGTGTTTTTTTTTTCCAAGGGGACCATGACTCCTGACCTGTGAGATTTGACATTATGCCATTGCCGTTTTAATTCTCCGATACACATCAACAAGGAATAGCTCATTTTGCTTAAGTTCGGATCTATAAGCTTAGACTTCTGAGTCGATATGGTAATTGACATGGCATCTTAGCTTTCATAATGTAGTACTCAGCACAGTCCAATCATTAATGTCCTCATTTCCTAACTTTAAATCTAAATCTGAACAGAGTTTGATGTAACTGTGCCTTTCTCTATTTCCAAGATCAATGAAATTGATTGTATGACTAATTATAATAAAACTATCCATAAAATCTTTACCTAACTGTTTATCCTTTGATCCTTGACAGAAACAACACTAATTAGTTCAAACTCAATTGCAGGAATTGAAACAGTGGTTTGGAATTTCAGTGCTTGTTGAGCTACCGGACAAATTAGGCTGGAATCTGGCAAATATAATTTGGGTTAGTGACCCTTGAGGACTTGATACCTAAGCACTGAAATGTAATTTCTTGCAAAAAAAAATTTAGGGAAGTATTAGCGAACTATACCAAATACATGGCACCAACCAGCAAAGTAAGGTAACAGAGGGCTCCAAAGGCATATGGAGAATGTCTTATAGAGAGACATGCCCACATGGCTCACAAACTATCCCCTAAATGATTATAAGCCATTAATATAGGGATAGAGAAATAACAATTATAACTATTAGACACATTGATCTATCAAACTGTTCTGGTAGTATTGCTTCAGGAGTCATGGTGCTTTGTCTCAAATGATCTATTCGTTTATGAATTTTATTCCCCCCAATTATTGCTCATTATTGTTCAAAACTTGAGCGTTCAACACAGCAGATGATTTTCTATTAGATACCAGATCAGATAAGCCTGACCCAACTATTTCTAAAGAATCTGCATCTGAAGAGCTCATAATTGCTCATCCTAGGTTGCCAGCTCGAGAAATGCAAGCTACAAGACAATACATATCATAAAATCAATCATGGTTATAAGCCTAATTTTATATAGCTAATGACGAACTAATGGCATATTCAGGAGTTCTATGTCTCCCACATATATATTTTTTATTTCGATGCAATTTTGAACCATCAGTGCAAATCACATTATTTAGAGTATTTTCTACGAGTAATGTGTTAACCATTTCTTACACACGTAAGAGAAATCCTTGGATCTCTCGGACTATAAACAATGCCAAGTTGTTGCCTTGTGCTACAGTTTTCTGTTGACGCTGGAGGATATAATTTTGAAGTCAGATGAATCAGCAAGTGCACACCCTCTGACTTATGAGATTCTCTTAAATATTTTATATTTTAGTGATTGTTAAATAAGGGAGCGGTATTGAAACTGGGATCAAGTGCAGAAACACAGTATAAACAATATAATGGACATAAGTAGCAGTTATTTAAGTTGAAGGATCCTGAACCCATTGGGTGCCGCCGAAATCAAATGAGAACACAAGACTTGATGATATAACATGGTTGTAGCAAGTCAATTTAAGGCATTAATTCTTTTGCATGTTAGTGAAAGTTTGGGGCAAAGTAAAGAACAAATAATGATCAATGTTTCTCCTTTTGACATTATGGGTTATACTTACATTTCATCCCAGAGTAATTTGGGGTTAAAACATTACATTTGGAAAAAGATAAAACAGGAAAAAAAGAAAGAACAATTACCTGTTACCGATTTGAGCTTTATAAGATAACACAGTCATGTTCTTTTCCCCTGCACTCTTTAGTAATACATCAATGCATGTTCGCATATGATCTTTTCCCCAACCCTCCACTCTTAAGGGTTGACAAAAGCCAAAATTGCAATTAAATTTTAAGCAAGAAAAATAATATCTGGTAAGTCTTAAGAATTTATCGATAAGCAACATTCATTTGTTATTAACCATGTTTAAGACTTATCAAATATTACTTGTCTTACTAGTAGATAATGGGGGAATTGTCTTGGATAAAATTAGTGACAGACTAATAAGAGAGAGGGAAAGTGGGTAAGGAAGCCCGCATGGTGGCAGAAAAGATTCTCAGAATTTTCTGACTAAAATCTCTCCAAGGCTCCTCCATCTGACAATTTATCAAACAGCTTGTGCGTGTGAGCAAGTGTAAGGAGCTAATTGATTGCAGAGAAATGGCAGCGTCCCTTACGGCGTGTAAAGAGGACCAAGCAATTTGACTAGCCCTCACACTCACTTTTTAGATTACTCAACACACTCTCAAACACAACATCATGCATGAATGACAAAGGAAGGGCACTAACTCTCACACATGCTTGTGTATGCATAAAGTTAGGCAACTGAGACATAACTCTTTTAAATCCAAAAACCTATTGTTCTGATGAGTTTCTTCTTCAAGGCACGATCGTCTCTATTCAAATTTGGTCTCTTTGCTACTCGAGATAACTCAGACTACAGCCACCGAGTTGCTTTATCGAATTGAGTTGCTTTATCGAATTCCTATCTAACATCTTAATAACACAATCAACGAACTGAACAACCGAAGGAAAACCACTAAACCATGTCCCATGCCGCTGAGCTCCATCTTTTATTACGGCTTTGAATGTCATCATATTCTTCCATTTCATTGTAATTCATAAAAATGGGTGTGTTTAGCAACGATTATAGATAGTCCAAACGTACGTTTAACAGTGCTTTTCGTAAAACGAGATGATATCTTTCACAGTATATTTCAACTTACGTAAAACTACTTTTCTACCATAATTTTTAAACTAGCTATTGTGTCCGTCCACAAATTGCGGTTGAGATTAGTAGGGTGTGAGTTGAAGTTGAACGTCGATCTTCTTTTCTTTTCTTTTTTTTTTTTTTGCCAATCTGAACGTCGATCTTCTGGTTTGCATGAAACTGGTTAACGCACACTTACCACGCAATTGCGAAAGATCACAAGACAATCAAAAGAATCGAGAAAGCTGCATGGGGAGATTTTCCATGGAACCCAGTGTTTGATTGATTGATGGATTGGTACACAAGGCCTCGACTCGAGTGCGCATGATGAGGTGAATTAACTACCAATTCTAAAGCATATGGCCGCCTTGTAAGTCGTTTATTTTTTATATTTTTTAAAAAGAATTTAAGTAAAAATTCGGTGGGTTTAAAATTAATAAATGAGTAGGTGTAAAATAATTCACATAGTATTAATATATCTCTAATTTTCTGAAAGTCAGGGGTGTGGCTGCACCCGGTAGTGACCAAGTAGTTCCACCCTTGAGTATGGTATCTCTCAAGTTGGAGGTAATGGGTTCGATCCCGGTGTTATAACCTCAAATCATTAGTGCATGCCCCTCTAAATTAAAAAAATTATAAGGGTATGTAACAAATATGTGAATAAGATTATCTCATTTTAAAAAAAAATACTGTTGAACATATGTTTGAATTCCCCATAAGTTCAATCAAACGGGGCTATAAGTAACATCCAAAAACTTGTTTGGAAGTTTAGTGAATAATATTTTTTACGGAGTTCGAGGTAAAACTTAAGTTTTGAAAAATATATTTTGAAAAAATATATTTCATGGATTCCAAAGAAAATCTAAGTTATGAAAAGGTGATTGTGTTTGAAAAGTTATAATAAAAATAAATTTTACGGATTTCGAGATAAAAATTAAGTACGAAATAAGAAAGAAAGAGAAAAGAGAAAAGAGAAAATTTATTATGAGACAATGTGTGATTTAATAAAACATAATTTTTTCAAAACCCAAAGTTTCAAGCCTAGATTTTGTAATAGAACCAAAATTTTAAAAAATGTTAGTACTTAAACAAAATTTAGGCTTTGGGACAAAATCAATATAGATTTTGGGGCAAAATCAACATGAGTTTTGAAACAGATTCACAAACTAGCCCTAACCCAACAAGTTTATCGTATGAATTATTATTTCTTTTACAATATTACCCTTCTAAAAATATACAATTATACGTAAATGATAACATTTTTTTTGGTAAGGTGAATGATAACATTTGTTACAAGGGAAAATTGCCTTTTGCGGAATTAATCGCCATATATACTTGGTACATTTATGCGCGCGCGTATTTGCCAACGTGTACATACATACATGTATGGAAAGAAGCAGTATTACCCAGGGTTCTGGAAATAAAATATATACTAGTTATATATAATCATAACATTTATTTTGGTAAGGGGAATTATTGAGTATGTTTGGAATAATGTTTTCAAAAGTTAAACGTACATTCAACAATGTTTTTCTTCAAAACGATTGGATCATTTTAAAATTTGTAACGATACACGTAAGTCGAGATAAAATCATCTTAAAATCATCTCCAACGGTACACGTAAATTGAGATAAAATTATCTTAAAATTTGTAAAACTATCTAGAACTCATTTCTGCTAGAATTCCGAATCCACACTTATTAGATTATTTATGCCTCGTTTGGTACGCAGAATTCATTTCGATTGATATGGATATGGAAATGAATATGGAAGTGGACGTGGAAATGGAAATAAGGTTTAAAAGTATGTTTGGTATATCATGGAAATGAGATATGATTTTTAGGTGAAAAGACCTAAAAGCCCTTCTAAATTAAAAAATCTTTTTTTAACTTTTAAAACGAAGCATCATTCATTTGCATCGCCGTTGGGAGCTTCCACCTTCAGCCTTAAACCGAAGATGATCACGATGACACCAACGATGACGACGATGATGAAGATGACGAAAATGATGCCAACAATGACGACGACGCTGATGACGAAGGAGCTTCCACCTTCAGCTTCGCCGAAGATGAAGATGATGACGCTGATGACGATGAAGGTGAAAGAAGCTGGAGTCGCTGGTTCGTAGGTCTGCAATGGATCAAAGAAGAGGAAGCTGAAGGTCTGCAATGGAGTCGTTGGTTCGTAGGTCGTCGAAGATCTCTTCCGCTATCACAGATCTGTCCAGGTTGCCGGAGGTTGCTGGGTGAGTGCTTCGTCTTCCTTGCAAGACGCCAGAGCCGTCGACGTCGCTTTTCGCTGGGTGAGTGCTCGCTCGCCGTCGAGGTCACTGGTCAGGCATGGGCAGAGATGGAATTATCTCCATGGATTTACAAATCCAAGCTTTTGAGATGGAATTATAAATCCATAGTTTTGATGGAACTGGCTTCCATGTAAAAGACAATTTCATGATACCAAATATTTATTTCCATATTCATGCCTCCAAATTTCATGGTACTAAACGTGACCTTATAGGCGACCAAAAGTATGGGCATCGTTTGGTAAATTGCCAAAATTGTTTATAAGTATTTATAATCACATTTAACAGTATTTTTCCTCAAAATGAGATAATCTTCTCTAAATATTTATCTCGATTTATGTGAAAGTACTTACAAGTACTTCTTCACCGCGTTACCAAATGGATTCATCATCTTAAATGAATTGCCCTCATGAAGAAAATAAAAAATTCAAATAAAACCTGAGAATCTCAAGAACGATCGGATCCGTCAGAAAATCTTACTGCAAGTCTGACAGAGTGATACATACACACAGAGCAATTATTTTGGGGAAATGATGATGAAAAGTGCATGTGGCTATTTAATTAATTATTCAGCTTTCCAACGTCGTCCCATTTACTACTGTGATTGTTAAAATATGTAATTTTATTTATATATTTATTTTTATTTATATAAAATTACTTTTCTATCACGTTTCTAAACGGATACATGATGTATGTTTTGGAAATAACTTCTTCCCAACGATAAAAGTAATCCAAAATAAACCCATTTTAAAATCTGTAAAAATTATACCACTTTAAAATTAGTAAAAACCATCTCAAAATCATAAAAATTATTTCAAAATTAATATTTTTTTTTGAATTCATTAAATTCTTATTATAATCCTTAGATTCATTTCTTCCTACTCCATATCTGTTGGATTGCACATATTGGTTAGTTGTCCAATTAATCATAGCTAGTCAATTCTTCTTCAACTACCCCAACCTTCCCTCTTGTTTTCTCTTCAAAGATGTATGAACCTAGCCAGTCTACACTCTGTAATTGCTGAGATCTTTGACTACTACCTATCAGCCACAAGAAAATCGATCAATCTTCCTTCATTTCCCCAAATATCCTCAAATTGAATTTTTTTTATTAATGCATATTCAACATGAGTATTATCCAAATTTACATATATTTCTTCTGTTAGTTTAGTGATGAATGTGTTTGTTAATGATTATGGAGAGTTCAAATGCACGTTCAACAGTATTTTTCAGCAAAACGAGATAATCTCTTTTATATACTATCTTCAATTTACGTTAAAGTACTTCTCTACGATATTTCTAAAGGAGTTAGTATATACTTCCGTGTTATTTGTAAGGAATAAAACAAATATATTATATGCTATTACTATATTGCATTGCCCTCTTACATGATGATGAGGATGCTTTTATGTATGGTCAGGAATATTTATAAAAGTCTGAAATTGGTCATCATCATCATGACCATCAATTAAAGCACATATATATTATTCCTAGGGTCTTTTATATATGTGTGTGTGTGTATATATATATGTTATTCATAGGGTTCTTTTCTTTTCCAACTACCCTACCAACCCAAAGAAAAATAGTTAGAAGGGACAAAATCCTAAAAACACATTCATTTCTCTTTTTTTTTTTCCCTTTCTTTTTTTTTCCCAACATTTCTACACTTCCCCTGTCCCATTTTCATAATTTATTAACCATTTTTTAATGCATATTGACCACATATATTAACCACATGTGTTAAAGGAGCTTTCCATCGGATCAGTAATTTTCAATGCAAATAATTAAAATTATAAAAAAACAACACACGTATTTTATAAATAACTAATTTATCTAATTTTTTAAACTTTTTACAGATTTGTTATAAAATTTAAAAAATTAGATAAATTAATTGTTTATAAATGGTAACAAATCCGTTAAAAATTAGATAAAATTAATTTTTTATCCTATTTAAAAGGCATGCCATTAATTTTTATCACAAGTTCTCCTTTTGCCCCCTTAAATCTCGGTGCATATTATTTCTTTTTAAAACTAAATACATATACGTGTATGTGTAAGAGGGAAAAAATATAATAGATACCTTGTATAATTTCACTTTTCATGTAAACGGTCAGTTATAATTATATATAAATATATTGGTATTTTGATACCAAATAATTAACTAATTATCAATCAAACTCACGTCAGTAGAGGTGGCAGCAACAACAATAATGAATAATATAATTTATTTTCTAAAGTTCAAATTAGTTCCGTTTCCTTAATATAAAATTTAACTAATTAATTTAAAATTTTATTTAAAAATCATTTATCTATGTTATTATTAAATTGCTTGCTTAGATTTCTTAGTAGTTTAAAAAATTCATCAACTGAATTTTATATTAAAACGTAATATGATATACAATTGATGCGTGAGGTGAACAGGAATAGTGATAATGAAGGTCCGATGTCTATTCTAATAGACGTAGAAGTATCCGTTTCAAAAACTGTTCAAAGAATGATTTCATATAATTCGAGGTAAATATGTGTGATAGGAGTTTAATCTTAATTAACGTAAAAATCACTTTAAACAGAATTACCAAACACAGGAGCTACACGATGACAAAGATGGGTCCATGTACACATGAGGAGCGGGAACGTTGTCCAAGATTTGATGCTAATGGGGAAAAGCACTTTAATGAATTAGTGTTAATTTTTATTTGTTGCTAACCACTTTAATGAGCTAATCAGTAGCATCAAAATCCATTCACTAATCATTGCTCCCCCAACTGCTTTTGATTATACGCCCACAAGCGAACACGCCCAACCCATAATTAATTAGTCTCTTACTTTTACTATGCATTTGATCCTCCTATTAACTTTGACCAAATCGTATTGCACAATCAAATCCATCTCCCTGTTGCCGCTCCCTTGTGTAATTTTCATTAGAGAGGAATAATTATTTTTAAAAATGTAGTTAAAATTAGTTTGAATTCATAAATATTCTTTAAACACTACTACAAAAATGTCATTTAACGACGGAAAATTCCTCGTTAAATGTCTATTTTCTATTTAACGACAGAAAATATTAATGATATTCGTTTTAGCGAGGGAAAATAGTCATTCAACGATAAATATCCTTTTTTTGTAGTGAAAATATAATCATGTCAAATTTTTCCTGACCGCATATTTACATGTGCCCTATTTTTTCCCATATTGGTTAATTGCTGAATGATAATATTTAAAAAATATGATACGGAGAATTTAACCTAATGAATATAAAAATTTTAATATTTAACATTTTCCTTTTAGAAATTCCCTCTTCTAATGATTAATTTGTCGCTTTGAATAATTAATCTCATTGATCAGACATTTTTTTAAATATATGTATAGCTTTTTTTTGTATGAATACCCTACATAAGAGGATGAAAATAATTCCAAAAAAAAAAACTCTAAAATTTCTAGATTAATCTTTTTATTAACTTAAAAGGCAGTGTTAAAAAGTATGTTAGAGCCGACAAATCCCGTTAGAAGGGACAAGTTGGCATGTTCTATATGTGATCTTTTTATTAATGTGATCACAAACTCCACCTACATCACCATCATCAATTAAACTACAAACATGTACTGTATATATACATAAAAAACATATACTATACATATACATATATATATGAAACTATTATATGTATTAAACTATAAACATATATCATATAAATTAATTCTGTAAATAATTCCTCTCAGGTTCCCTTTGGTGATGGAAAACGCCCGTGGAAAAATAGTGGTGGGGACACATGATGTGGCTGGCTATGAGTGGTTGTCTCCCTTGACCTTTCGGGAGAATTACTTTAAAGTCTCCCAGTATAAATTAATTACTTTAAGGTTTTAAAAGATTGTTAATGATAGCTGTTTTACTTGTCAACGATGCTTTTTGACTTATTATTAACAACCTCTTGAGATTTTAGAGTAATTAATTTGCTATCACGGGACCTAATTGCAATTCTCCCTTCTCCCCACCTTATTTTTCCATCAGAAAGCTTTCATTTTTTTATTAACTGCTATACTTTTTATTTTTCTTTAAATCAATCCGTTTAACTTATAAATTGATATATTATTTAATGATACACGTAAATATTTTAGAATATATATTTTAGTTAAATAATTTATGTAACTTTTTTAACTTCCAAGAAAATAATTCACTTTTATACGAACGATCGATGATAATATTTAAAAAATATTTGTGAAATCCTTGGAATGTAAAGGATGTGTGGTGAATTTACATGATTGAGTCTGTGAATATGTGGATTAATGAGGTTAATTGAAGTGAATAATGCTTCATTCATAATTGTAGTTTCATTCTGTAACTACCACTAATTAATTAATTAATACACACTGACTAGGAATTAACTGGGAATTTAAATTTTGTCATACGAAGTAAAATGGAATAAAAATTAACTAAATTACATATTAGTATATATAGAAGCAAGGGGATCGCTATTGGTATTTAATATTTTTATTTTTATCTGACAATAATAATTTTTTCCTTATTATATTCTTTAAAACCTCTCTTCTATTTTTTTATGTGATAATAACTTACATGTCATTTAGTCAGCATATCCACATCAATCCTAATTAATAGATTATATTCATATGTGGGAGCTAATGTTCATAATTGAGAAAACCGTTTGAACCTAATAAAAAACTACAATAATCTAATATAAATTCAGATGAAACTACAGAAATTTACGAATTAATTATTCCCAATACACATATATATATATATATATATATATTTAGCTTTATTCTCTTCGCACGCATATTTCATCACTTCCATGTTCTATATCCAACAAAAATAAGTAGTATGGGTTGTTATGGGAATTTTATTAATAAATATAAAATCTTCATTCCTTTTTGTAACAATTGTTTTAGTTTTGCAGAGTAATAAGACTTGTATGAGTTAATAGTAGTGAGTTTCCACAATTCAACTTAATAAGTCAGTAATTTTGGTGTTCTTGGTATAATAAGAATTCCAATGAGCTGGGTTTCAACGGTTCACTAATGTATTTAAGAGCGTTTACAGAAATACTTACAGATCATATATTAATAAAGCTCTCATGTAGACAGTATGAATTAAACTAGCGAATTTGCAGATTACAGGCCAACTCTTTACCAATTGAACAAATATTTATTGACTATTAGTTTTGTTTTTTAAGTAAAAATAATAATGAATAAAGATGTGAAAGGGCAAAAGAACACATCATTATATACAGGGATAACGGTCATGATTGTCATAACATTATAATGTTATAAAATCATATTTATGTAAATCGAAATAAAACTTCTTTTATCTACTGATTTTATAAATAATAAATCATATTGAAAAAGCATTTTAACTGGCAGTCTCAATTGATGATGGGCACAACCTCCCTAAAATCAATTCATGCGCTTACCGAAACAAAATTTCTCTCACATATTTATTTCAGAATTTGTGATCATTCTCTCAACGGACTTTCCAAACAAGCTGACGATGATTGGGGGAGGAGGAATATAATACATAGAATGAGAGGTTAAAAGGAGAGTGAGGGGATGAATGTGGTTGAGGGGGTTATTGTGGAGAAAGAAGATTGACCTTAGTGGTACAGGTGATGAGAACAACGTAACGTCTCCCTCCCCTTGCTTTGTTCGCTCTTCAAATTCTCTCATGCTTCAAGCGTCGCCATCGAAAAGCAAAACTCATTATATGTATATATGAATATGAGTGTGTTTATATATATTATATATATATGCGCTAAACTCATTACTATGATATATCCCTCTTTCTCAGGTGCACCGAATTTTGAACCCTATTTTCACATGCCCTTGTTTCCATCCATAAAAGCACCCTCCATCTCATTACCTCCTGCAGACAGACGTTCTTGCAGACACACGTTTTGATGCCTATCTGAATGAGCGGTACAAATTACCTTTTTCTAACATGATTTATAGTTTACAAAGTAAATATGTGATAGTTTATTTCAACTTACTAGAACATGTTTTTTAAAACGCTAATGCAAACATACCCATAATTAATTAAGATGGAGTATTTGTTCCCACCACATATCATGCATGTTCAACCATGATTTAGATAATTAATCCCATCAAAAAATAAATAAAAATAACATTATAATATTGAGTGTTACCACAAAAATACTTTAAATTACTGAATGATACCCAAGATACTAAAAACCAACTTGTTCAATGCCCTGGTCAAGGTAATGGTTTAAGCAGGGGTAGATTAGCAATAAATAAAGTAATATACTTAATTAAAATAAATAAAGCATTAATATATAACTCAAAAATGAATATGTAAATATTAAAGGCATTGATTTATTAGTATACAGGACAATCATGCACGTAATATACATAATGTTACAAATCAAAATTGCTAAACTACAAATACGTTGGATGGATCATTATTTTTTCAACTCAAAAAATATTTTGTTTTAAAAAAATTTAACTTGTTACATAAGTTAAGATAAAAGTCATGTCATATATTTACCAGAACATTATAAAATCACTTAAAATAAGTTAATTTAAATACTTATTTAAGTGATTGTTTCGGAAATTATTAAAAATATTTTCATATAAGTTGGGATAAAACTCATTTTAAATACTCACCCATGAATATTGTAAAATAACTTAAATAACTAATCGGAAGACTCACCGGACCTCTTCATCTGACCAACCAACTAAAGGATTTACTGGCTGAACATGTTGGGTTTCATACTACGGAAATACCGCAAAATAATAAAATATTTTAATAATAAGATATATTTTAATCGAATAACAAGACCCATTCAAAATAGTGAAATATTACTCGGATGAATTTTTCTTATTTACAACACACGCGCACACACGTGGTTGGATCGTTATATTTTGAAGGAGCAAGTGCCCAGAAGAAGAAGTCGGAGTTCGAAAGAGAAAGACAGAGCAGAGTGTGTTACCTCTGCGTGTTTCCTGCTTTTGCGGCCCCCCTCGCCGTCTCTGTGTTGCGTCACCACTTTTTCTCTGCCATCTTGTGCCGCATTAAAATCCCCTTCTTTATTATTATTAGCATTATTATTCTCTTTCCCAGTTTTCGTGCTTCACTCTCTCTTCTCCATTATTCACTTCCATATTTAGACCTCACTTGATTTTATAGACCAGTACTGTGGCTATG